>CM040817.1:63624020-63796520 GCA_022828995.1 Vimba vimba | reverse complement strand
GCCACAGCCAGAGAGAGAATAATCAGGTTTGTTGGAGTGTGAAGCTTCTTGAAGTGAGAGATGGAGATGATCACCAGCAGGTTCAGAAACACAGTCCATGCTGACATCAATGGAAAAATCACATACATAATAATGTATTCATGTCTAGAGTATTCAAAGTCCTTGATACATGATGAGTTGATGTCAGGAAAGCAGTATTGAGTCTCATGGTCCGCTGTCTCATAGGCCATGAGTGAGTCTCCTGCTGTTAGGAGTTTGTTCTGCTCTCTTTCTTGTCATATAATTTATACAGTGTCTGGATCAGACGGCCCACCCATCTACTGCCCACTGATGATGTAACATTCAAACTTTTTTTATTTTTTATTAATGAATAATTATTTTAAATATATATATATATATATATATATATATATATATATATATATATATATATATATATATATATATATATATATATAGGGCTGTAGTCAAGACCACCTTTGTCGAGTCCAAGACAAGTCCAAGACCAGGACTAGTCGAGTCCAAGTCAAGACCGAGTCCAAAAAGGTTCGAGTCCGAGTCAAGACCGAGTCAAGACCGAGTCCAGGACAGGGAAAAAAAAGTCTGCTAAAAAATATAGGCTAGCCTATAGAAATTAAATCATTATGTAATAATGAATAATTTTAATTTTACTTAAAATAATTGACTAATTCAAAGAACAACAAAAAAATTATAATTATACAGGCCTAAAGGAGCACTACACATTCGTTTCGACTGTCTGATCAGCCTTACATTCTGTTCCTGTCAATCATACACGCGATGTCAACCAATTAAACTGCATGAGGGAGGACCGAGACAACTCACAGACACACACACATACACACACACAAGAGATGCGGATAAACCGCGGATCGGGCGGATGACGTGACGAAAAATAATATTTTAATTAAATTCGGGCGGGTGGCGGCTGAAGCAATCAAATGAAAAAAGTTAGCCAATAAGCAAACCTGCAAGTTATGAGCTGGGTTATTTTGTTTCTATATTAGCTATATTTTAAAACAGCCAGTCATTGCGCCTACCACTCGTGGAGGCAAAGAAAGAAAGGTAAGAAAAAAAGTCGGAAAACTTTGCCCATTAATTAGATGTGCAAGGCAAGCAGGCTAGTTTTCGGGGTGTTATGGACAATTAAAAATATGAATATTCACGTTGCACTAGCAGTGGACTTTCAGCGAGTTTATTTAAACATTTATTTTTTAAAGAGCCGTTTGTGAGTCAAAAGAGCCGGCTCTTTCAGTGAGCTGAGTGAAACGAGCCGGCTCACGAAAAAGAGCCGAAATGCCCATAGTTATTAGGTGGCCAGTGTTTCACTTTCCCTCCAATAATATATTGTTTTAATATCGCGGCGACGTATGTGTGATTACTGGGAACATCATAAAGAAACCTGGACTCGGTCGAGACCAAAAGCCATATTTGGCAAGACCAGTGGCCGAGACCGAGACAAGTCCGAGTCCGAATACCAGCGAGTCCGAGACAAGTCCGAGACCATAGAAAAGCGGTCTCGAGTCCGGACTCGAGTCCAAGACCGGACTCGAGTACTACAGCCCTATATATATATATATATATATTTGTTGTTGTTGAACATTAGCTTTGAAATGCAATTCATTTCCATTTTTCAAAACTTAATACATTTTTGTTTTGTTTTTTGCTTCATTTCTTCGCTGTTTTGGTATTGTTTAGTATTTCCACATGAAAGCAAAGCACAGGTGGAACTGAACTGAACACAGGTGTGGTGGTTTTTGCTTTAAAGGGGGGGTGAAACACTCAGTTTCAGTCAATCTCATGTTAATCTTGAGTACCTATAGAGTAGTATTGCATCCTTCATATCTCCAAAAAGTCTTTAGTTTTATTATATTTATAAAAGAAAGGTAGGCTGTTCCGAGTCTTTTCATGAAAAAAACGAGCGGCTGGAGGCGTGCCGTGTGGGCGGAGCTAAAGAATCACGAGCGCTGTTCTTCACTGTTTACGTGCTGTGCTTACGCGCCGATAGCTAACAACACACAGACATTTGAAGCAGTTTTACTCACCGCCTGCGGTTCCAACGCACGACCGTGAAACTTTATCGTTGGGACTGCTCCATTCTTAAGCATTAGACGATCTGCATATCCGGCGTCGAACTGGCCTTGTTTATAAAACAATCATCGTCGAAATTCAGGGAACAGGGAACTCCGTTGATGCTCTGGAAAAACAAACTCCATCCATTGGTCCCTTAATGCTGGGTTCTTCGGGAATCTGTGCAGGGTTGTCTTGCCCTGGCAACCAAAAACACACTTTCTTTGACATCGCGAGCACAGCGCTTTGATGGGCGTACTGCTTTCGCTCTCTCGCTCGTCGCTCTGGTCTACGGGTGCGCGCGCGCCCTTCCGGGAGAATTAGGACCCTTATAAGGTCCATACTCGAAAAAAAACTTTCCGAAACTTGTGACAAACCGGAAGGAGTATTTTTCGCACAGAAATACTCCTTCAAACGTACAACTTAATTTTTGAAACTTTGTCCATGTTTAGCATGGGAATCCAACTCTTTAACAGTGTAAAAAACTCAGTATGCATGAAATAACATTTCACCCCCCCTTTAATCAGTAATCAGCCACTGTAGATCACGCTTCCTTTGAGCGGCTCCTGGAACTCATCTGAGGGGTCCCTTGGTGAGGTTAAGATGATTTCTGTGAATTAGGAATGGGGTCCAGAAATAGAGGGGTTATGTCATCCATTGGAACTCAAGAATGCTTGAGCTGTCCATAACCCTCCCAGTTTACCCTGTAAAATAACTATTGCAATGTAATAGGTGGGCAATAACTGTCCCCTATACAGAACACATTATCAAAAATGGTGAAATAATTTTTATACTGAACAGTGAAAAAGCTATTGAATTGAACATATGTGTAATAAAAAGGATTCAATTCCCAATGGCATCCATTATTGTCACAGAGTCAACAGAGCCATCACTTCTGCCCACTGCACCTGATCACTACTCGTCATCATCATCATCATCACCTGCAAAGACATTATTCAAGTTAAGTGTTCACCATATCAGCATTGCCTTCATCGTTCAACCCATCCTGCATCGCTCACTCTGCACTTTAATAAAGTTTGTTTGTTTGTTTGTTACACTCTACCTTGTCTGCCTTCTTATGGATGTGACAGAAGACCAGACCAACAAAATCAGAGCACGAGTACGGCTAACACGGATGCATTCGCTGAATTGGTCAAGTCAAGTCATCTTCATTTATATAGCGCTTTTAACAATGTAGATTGTTCCAAAGCAGCTTTACATTGATAATAGGAAATTAAAGTAACAGAGATTGTTTTGGCTTTATAGCAGCTCTAGAATAAAGTTATTGTCCAGCTAAAGTTAGTTTGAGTGATTCACTTCCATCGCAGTGATCATTCATAAATGATCTCTAGTTCATAAACGCCAGAGGAGAACTGGCCCCCGACTGAGCCTGGGTTCTCCCAAGGTTTTTTTTTCTCCATTAGGTCACTTGATAGACCTTTTCGTTTTTTTGCCACTGTTGCCTTTGGCTTGCTCAGTTGGGGATACTTAATTTAATTAATCAATCAACAATACTATTGATCAGCATTACCAAACATGGACGTTTTACACTAGAAACAAACACTGATGTACTATTTTAATTTAATACTGTGAAGCTGCTTTGATACAATCTGTATTGTGAAAAGCGCTATATAAATAAAGTTGACTTGACTTGACTTGATCATTAGTTATTAACTTAGGGGGCGCTAACATGACACCGTTTTAACAGAAAATTCTTACATTCTTTCTACGCAAACTTCAAAAACACGAACCTGTGAGAACGCAGATGGCGTGCACATGCGTATTACGAGTTCAGTCTATAGGGATGCGCGTTTGAATATGTGCGCAGGCGTGTAGTCCTTCCCTACAAATCAACCCTCAACATACTACTTGTCTGGCCTTAAAATTTGTATAACAGAATTTTCATCGCTTCCATGAAGACACGCGAACCGGAATTATCCCTACAACACTTTATCTGTGCAGAGGTAAAGGGAGAGGAGGGAGGCCTTCACAGGGAAGAGCCTAGTTGACATTTCAGCACTGCGTTGTAGTCATGTCCCGGCGCAGGTCCTTCATCAGATCTGGATACAGCCTGGATCCGGCGGACTGCAGTAAACCTCGGGATAAACAGAGAGACTTAATGATGTAACGAGTACATTAGGATTTATGGGAAGAGTTCCCAGTTCCGGCTGACCTAATCTATGCAGCCTAACATTGAATTATAGAAGTCTATAATGTGTTATGTGTATGCTAGGTCAAAGAGATGTGTTTTTAGTCTAGCTTTGAACTGACAGAGTGTGTCTGCTTCCCGGTGAACGCCGTTCGTCATGCACTTCCTCCACCACCCACCACTTCTTCACCTGCTGCCTCTGCCAGTCCCATGGCCCGACCAGCTACATACTGTGGCAAGGCGGAGGATTGCAGCGGGTTTATTCTACAGTGCAACCTACCACCAATCGAGCGAGCATTGCTTTTGTGATCTCACTCCTCTCTGGTCATGCTCTTCAGTGGGCTCAATCGCTATGACAAGCCAAAGTTCCCATTACTAAGTCATTGTCTCAGTCAAAAGAAGTCTTGGGTCAAACCACGTCCACTCCATCCGTCCATGATCAACTTTTACACCTTAAACAAGATAAAAACTCGGTGAGTTCTTATGCCTTGCAGTTGCATACACTCGCCGTGGCAAGTGGATGGAATGAAATGGCTCTTCTCACAGCCTATCGTCAAGGTTTAGATCCTGAGATTTGTCAACTAATGTTCATGATGATAATATGGGATTAGAGAACTTCATCCAGAAATCCATCTGAGTTTCCCAACGACTTTCTGCTTGTTCATTATTCCAACCTGCTTTGCATCCTCCGCCTATAGTACCATCTACCGGCCTTCCAACACCAGAACACATGCAGATAGATGTAGATAGTTACCATCTTACACCGGCGGAGCATCAAAGTAGGTGGTTAAATCATCTATGTCTGTACTGTGGGGGAGAAGGACACATCATCTCCAACTGTCCCGTTCGACCTCCACGCCCAGCGGTGAGTACCATCCAACTTTCTCAGAAAATTGCATCTCTGACCCGTACCACAGTAACCCTTGTAATGTCCCGTTCAACTGTTCCAGCACAAGCTCTCATCGATTCCGGCTCAGCGAGTAACTTCATCTCCCACAACCTCCTACAAAGGCTCAATGTCAAGAGAAAATGCTGTCCCCAGAACCTAGAGATTCACACCATCCTGGGTAAGCCGCTGGGTCGTGGTCGCATCTGTCACTTCTCCCCCACCATGACACTCCGCATCGACTGCCTACATTCTGAGGAGATCTCGTTCTTGGTGTTGGAAGGATCCACTGCGGACATCATCCTTCGTAACACCCTCAGGGCACTATGAATACTGGGTCATGCCCTATGGTCTGTCCAATGCTCCTTCAGTCTTCCAGGGGTACATGAACGAGATATTTCAAGATTTCCTTCATCGATTTGTCATTGTCTATATTGACGATATCCTGATATTCTCCCAGAACCTTACTGAACACCGTCAACATGTGAACCACTGCGGACATCATCCTGGGACGCCCATGGATGCTTCAACACGAACCGCTGATCAACTGGAATACTGGTGAGATTCTTCAGTGGGGCAAATCCTGTCTCCTAGGCTGCTTAATGCCTGTGATCAAAGTTCCTCGTCCTCCTTCTCAGTTCTGTTCAGAAACTTTGTCCATCGCCTTGAATTCCACCTCGATTGAGAGTCCTGATTCCGATAAGAAGATGGAGATTCCTCCTGAATTCCGGGCGTTCCAGTATGTGTTCAGCAAGCGGTTGGCAATGCAATTACCACCACATCGGCCATGGGACTGTGCTATCAACCTGCTACCTGGGGCTACTCTACCCAAGGGTCGAGTCTATCCCCTGTCCATCACAGAACAGAAGGCCATGGAGGAGTACATCAAGGAAGCACTCCAACAGGATTTCATTCGTCCCTCAATGTCCCCTGCCACTTCCAGTTTATTTTTTGTGTCGAAGAAGGGCGGAGGCTTGCGGCCATTCATTGATTACCGGACTCTCAACTCACAGACCATCAAGTACAGTAATCCCCTTCCTCTGGTCCCTTCTTCCCTGGAACAGCTACGTGGTGCCTGCATGTTCTCCAAGTTGGATCTGCGAAGCGCCTATAACTTAATTCGTATCCGCAAAGGTGATAAATGGAGGACGGCCTTCGTAACACCCTCTGGGCACTATGAATACTGGGCCATGCCCATTGGTCTATCCAATGCTCCTTCAGTCCTCCAGGGGTACATGAACAAGATATTTCGAGATTTTCTTCATCGATTTGTCCTGATATTCTCCCAGAACCTTACTGAACACTGTCAACATGTGAAACAGGTCCTCCAGCGCCTCAGAGAACAACATCTCTACTTGAAATTAGAGAAATGTGAGTTCCACACCTCCACTGTCCACTTTCTTGGTTACATCATAGACCAACGAGGCATCCAGATGGACCAGAGGAAGGTGAAAGCCATCCGGAGATTCAGAGATTCCTCGGATTTGCTAACTTTTACTGTAGATTCATTCATACAACTACAGTCTTCTCAGCTCTCCCCTGACTTTACTCCTTTATCCTGGAACCCAGAAGCCAGCACTGCATTTGCCACCCTCATAGAAGCTTTTGCCACCACTCCCATCCTGATCCATCCAAACCCTGAGTTACCAATCACCGTAGAAGTGGATGCTTCATCTACAGGAGTGGGAGCGGTACTTTCGCAACGGCAGGGGAACCCCCCACGACTCCATCCATGTGCCTACTACTCCAAAAAGCTGTCCCAGGTGGAGCAGAATCATGACATCGGCAACAGGCATCTGCGACTTCCTAGTCACCTACCATCCTGGACACAAGAATTCCAAAGCTGATGCTCTCTCTCGTCTTCATCAACCTGATCTGGAATCCACTACTCCTGAACCCATCCCCCCTCCAGCCATGATCGTCAGTCCCATCCTCTGGTCTCTAGATGAAGACATTCGCCTAGCCACGCAAACTGAACCTGCTCCGCTGGGAGGTCCAGAAAGGTGTATCTACGTACCAACATCCTGTCGCCTACCCCTTCTGGACTTAGCTCACTCCTCTCCGGACTCTGGACACCCAGGTATCCAGCGAACCCTCTTGCTCCTCAGTCAACGTTACTGGTGGCCCTCTATGACCCAAGACATCTCCCGATATCTCAAGGGATCACCAACACTCCCCATTGACTGCCAGCAGGCAAACTGGTTCCACTGTCAATTCCTCATCGCCCATGGTCCCACCTGGGAATCGACTTCATGACCGACCTTCCACCCTCTGAATCCAATACCTGCATCTTCATCATTGTCGACCGATTTTCTAAAGTCTGCAAATGTATCCCTCTAAAGAGTCTGCCTACAGCCTTCGAAGCAACCGAAGCACTTTTCCACAATGTCTTCCGTCATTTCTGCCTTCCTGAAGATATCGTATCCGACCGAGGTTCTCAGTTTATCTCCCGTGTCTGGAAAGCCTTCTTCAAGCTCCTCTGAGTCTCCATCAGTTTATCTTCCGGTTATCATCCTCAGACCAATGGCCAGACTGAGCGTAAAATCCAAGAGATCGGGAGGTACTTGAGGTCATACTGCCACCAGAACCAGAACAGCTGGAGTCGGTTCCTTCCCTGGTCGGAGTATGCCCAGAATTCTCTTCGCCAGTCTACCACCGGGCTTACTCCGTTTCAGTGTATCCTCGGATATCAACCTCCCCTGTTTCCCTGGTCCGGCGAGCCATCTGAGGTTCCATCTGTTAACCACTGGGTCGAGCAGAGCGAGAGGGTGTGAGACTCAGCTCATGTACATCTACAGCATTTACCATCCAGAGGCAGCTCAACAATGTCACCTACCGGCTTAACCTCCCTGCACAGTATCATATATCACCATCCTTTCACGTTTCCCTCCTGAGACCCTATTTTGAACCTTTCTCTCCTCCTCACACAGAACCCGGTGAAGCTGACGTACCTCCTCCTCCCGAAGTCGCGAAGAAGAGCTCATCTACAGAGTCCAATCAATCATCAACTCGTGGCGACGGGGCAACCGGCTGGAATATCTGGTTGACTCGAATATCTGGGGCTCGATTGCTCTGCTGATCGATTGCTCCTGTCTGCCTCTCTGCCTGCTGTGAGTTTGTTTGCTTCGGTGCTGTAAGCTCCGTCTTAGCCTCGTATTTCTTTGTTTTGAACCATCATTTACTACAATTTGTAGTTGTTTATACTAAATACAGCTTACCCAACATCTCAGATTAACCTGACATCGCTAGCTTCCGTTACTACTAGCACAACACGCTAATTCACTACTGCTAGCCTGTTAACGCGCCACCCATGCGCTCAGCTATTATATTTATTTATTTTTCTCTCGCGCGCCCGCGGCTTTGAGTTAATAAAAGCTCAGGCAAGTAATAATCAGTCAACAAACACAGTGAGTAATGTCTTGTCCTGTTATTGTCACCTGCACTTCATGTCACATGTTTAGCATAGCCTTCTCTGTTGGCAATATAGGATTTATATGTGATAAATGCAAGGAGTCAGTTAGGCTGACAGAGAAGATTTCAGAATTAGAGACAGCCATCCAAACCTTAATTGAGGATAGTAAGAGTGCTAGAACTTTAGATACTGCTTTGGATGCGCCTAGAGTGAACTCTTTACATGACTCGGTTCCGGCTGAAGTAGTGCCTGAGCAGCCGGGCAAATGGGTGACGATGAGGGATCGCTCTAGTCGCGGATCAAAAAACCACTCTTCCGTAACAAATCGTTTTGCCCCGCTCAGTGAAACACCCACTGAGAATTCTGTTGATTGTGCCCTAGTAATTGGTGATTCGATCACACGGAACGTGAAAATAGAGACACCAGCGACCATAGTCACATGTTTGCCGGGAGCCAGAGCGCCTGACATCAAAGCTAATTTAAAAGTGCTGGCTAATGCTAATCGTAAATTCTCTAAGATCATTATTCACGTTGGCACTAATGATGTTCGACTCCGCCAGTCGGAGATCACCAAAATTAATATTAAATAGGTGTGTGAATTTGCAAGTACGATGTCAGGCACTGTAATTTGCACTGGCCCCCTTCCTGTTCGCAGGAGTGATGAGATAGTTAGTAGATTGTGTTCACTGAATCGCTGGCTGTCTGAGTGGTGTCCATGTAATAATATAGAATTCATAGACAATTGGAAAAGTTTTTGGGGCAAACCTGACCTGTTGAAAAGAGATGGTATTCATCCCTCCTGGGATGGTGCTGCTCTTCTCTCTAGTAATATGGCTCATAGTCTTAGAGCTCAAACATGACAAATTGGGAGAGGCCTTAAAAGCTGCTAGATCTGCTTATTTTTCAAACCTATTAGAAGAAAATAAACATAATCTTAGGTATTTATTTGAAACAGTGGCTAAACTAACGAAAAAGAAAGCTTCAAACACAGAATTTTCCAAGCAGCACAGCGGTAATGACTTTATGAACGACAACATGTATGTTAGACCCTATACAGACTAAGCTACAGATGGTGGACAACCAAAATTGGGATGTGTATTTGCTGCCTTTTACCGCTGAGTGGCGCTGTAATCACAGACTTTGAAAAGTGTCAGTTTATTCTCTTTATGACGTAATCTGCCACGGCAGTAATCTGAGCTGAGGTCACAGATAAATTCAAGATAAATATTGTGGTTAAACGAATTCAAATTCATTAAATTTAAACAAAGTAGACACACGGTAACATTGTGTGCCCAGTTTTTCTATAATTTAGAAAGGCTATGTCAATAGGTTACTTGTCATTTACTTCATGTTATTTTAATGTGTTTGTAGATTTATTAACTGAAACATAACAGTGAAATAAATTAAAATAGCCTAATTTACCGTAAAATTAAAACATTTTCAGGACTTGCAGTTACTAACCGATGTTAGTCGGTTTAAGCATTCTTTGTTATATTCAGAATTAAATAGGCTTACATGTTGTTATGATTATCAATTGAATTATTTAATAAATAATCAACCACAATGCCAAAACTGCCGCAGCAAAAATAAACCAGTCGAATTTCAAAGTCGTTCGCGAAATGACTAGGCTATACCGGGTGGCGCAAGTGACAGGGCAAAACAGCAGCAACTGCGGCATTTTAAAAGGTAAGTTTCCTATCTGTTTATTTAAAAAAAAAAAAGTAAAAAAAAAAAAAAAAACATGGCGCAAGATCTTGTAAAAAAAAAAAAAAATTAGACTGATTGAATATGTAAAAATATAAACAAACAAAGCAGAGAATAAAACAAACTTTTAGGGAAAAAATAGGCTATAGGCCTATTATGCTACAACAGAATTGGTTAACATTAACGAAAGCAAAATATGTAAAAATACATTTAAAACAAAATAAAACAAAACAAATTCGTGGCCGAATTCAAATCGGTTCAAATCCCTAACAAACAGTAGTAGATCTAGGCTATTTAGACGATAGCTCTGTGGTCAATGCATTAACTATAGCCTCTTGGAGCTTCAAACGATCTGAGATCGAATCTCAGTGTAGCCGACAGTGTTTATGTTTTTCCGTTCTTGATGCTTAAATATGCATCTGTTTAAAGTCAATCGTCTTGTTTAATTATCAATTGTACATTACAACATACATTTGCTACATTCCAGTTGAGCTGCTGCAAAGACGACACTGATGAATCTGATGAAGGAAGACTGTCAGCCGATTGCTCCAGAAAATGAAGATGATGAAGCTCGTCTTTAATCTGCTAAATTATTTTTTTGTGTGTGTGTGAATCATTCACGAGATTGAGATGACTGACAGTGATACCCGGCCATAGCAACGGAAGACATTTTTCAAAACAGATCGAACAAATCAGAAAAATACTTTCAATACAGTATTGCTTTCAATTAAAAAATAAACAATAAAAATGTAAAAGAAAAAGAAAATTAATTAAGTTTGAAAACCCATCGCACATTTCAAGGTATGAATAAAGTGTCGGGACAGTTTATTTATTTTGAACAGGGTTGCATTGATAGAGTTTATTCCCTTTGTGATGCAAAATAAGAAACACAGAATCTTATTCTTGCAACATTTTAAATTTCTATTGTCAAAGAAATTGCAGCTAAATTAAAAAATTAAAACGGTACAAAACGAACAGGCGTTTTTCTTTGCCTCTCTCGCGCTGGATATTTTTTTAGTAAGTTTGGTCTCCCTCACTGCGCGCGCCGGGTCTTTCTCGAAATTAAGCATTTCAGCGTAAAAAACACCATACAGCTGATAATACTGTATATGTCGCTGTGTGTCATCCACACAAATCACGAAAGAAAAAACTGTAACAAATAGCTTTTGTTCCTTCAAAGATACAACATGCCTTGCTGAATTCACCTTACAATAAAACGAGGTGGGTCGCGAATTAAAGAGCTCTGTATCTGCTAAATTGAAATTGTGTGTGGAAAACCTTTAAATACAATCAATAAAACTACAATATATAATTTAATAAGATATAGGGCCTACTGTACATAGGCTATGGACTTTTGGAGATTTTGAGATTAATTAATCCTTAAAAGAATTTTGCTTTTGCCTGCTCAAATCAGGCTGGCTCCGACACTCTCCATATGAAAGACGGAACATTAACACCTCTGTCCTGCACCCCCACGATAAAGCAACTATTGCCTTCTCCAAACCCCCCACAGGCTAGCTGAGTTTGCAAAACAAAACAAAGAGTTTGCCACTCGTCGTGGTGTGCCAAAATACTTAATTATAAACTTCAATATTTCATTCAAAACAATCTCAAAACGCTTTGTGACATTTTGAAAAGCCGTGGATGCATTACTGCCACTGGAACCATGAACGCAACAGAATACTGGTTCTGATTTTATTGTTTGTCGTTTAAACGTCATATATATATATATATATATGTATATAATTTTTTTTAACAGAACTGCTTTTGAAATTACGATTGGAATTATTATAGGCTACAGAAGTAAAGTCATTGTATAATATTTGTTCCTTAGTGTAAAATGGAAATGCATGGTGATTTTATTTTGTAAATAGGCTATAAGCAAAAAAACTATGTTTTAGAACTAGACAAATCTCTCTGCATCAACAATAGACTATAAAATGCATTAATAGGCTAATATAAAAATATCAGTAGTCTAAGTTAGTTCGGGATTCGAACCTGTGTCATCTAAATGATCGTAACGTAAGTTCAACCACTCGGCCACTATTCACTCGCTGTGACATGGCCTAACGTTCCAGTGTGTCTTCGCTCACACGAGCGAGAAGCGCTCTTCATTCAAATGAACGCGCCGCCGCGTTTGTCGAACACTAATTCAACATGCCAGAATAAAACCTGGCTTTAAAACAATGCATAGCGCCACTCGTCGTGGTGTGCCAAAAAAAATTACAATAATTTAGTTTCATTTATTTCAGTGTTAATGTTTGAGTTAAAAAAATCCTCTACAAATTAAATGAACACAAAGTCGGCTATAAGAGTCCTTTATAGGCTACGTAAAAAAGCAAAGGGCTTACAGTCTTAACATTTAGGCTACTTTGCTTAAATTCGATACATTTATTTTCAGTAGGGCCTAATAAATTTGTAGGGATGTAATTTCAGTATGCTTTACCAACGCTATGTATTCAATTAAAGTTCCAAGAGGTCTGGTCTCTATATTTCCTTCCCAGCTGACACTAATATGCAAGTGCACAGCAAAAATCACAACTTGTGCTTGCTGCGAACGCAAGTTATTTAAGGTGTCTCAACTGTACACAGTCTACCCTACAATGTGAATTCGTTACAAGGTTTCATTTAATTAAATTAATGTGCAGCAATTTGTACAAATAGAGTCTATAGGCCTACTATACTGTTGTAGCCATTAAATAATCTCATTTAGTATCATATTTGTTAAAATATTATAATGTTATTTTTTTCCATCTATGTTGAATATGAAAAGTGAACAGCACGAGTAAGATAGGATGCATTATATCGAGAGATGGATATGGAGTGGGTCAGACATGATTTTGACCACTTCATTAAGTTTTGTTTAGTAGAAAACCTGTCTTTAAAGTGAATTTCGTTTTCTATAAATTGTATCTTAATTTTAATACATTTTTCATCAACCAATTGCCTGGATTTAATAAGTAAGAGAAGCAAATATAACAGACACTAATCATGGAGGCGCCCGCGCGGTCACTTGCATTGCACGTCAGCTGGAGCTCATCTCATCCTCCTAATTCAACGAAACTCAGCATATGCCTCACACAGACATGATAAATACATCAAATACACAAAGCTTGAAATGTCTTCAAACGAAATAATTCAAAACGAAAAGAAAAAGGCTACTCTCTGATTATGTCTTTATGTGCATTTCTCTCTAGGTGCGTTCACTACAAATATGGCGATCGTCAACATCTTTGCAGTCGACACTGTCAGAAAACACTTGTTTTTTGATAAAAATCAATGCACCCATCACCGGATTTACAAATACACATCTTGCTTGTTGCACGCACACATTATGTCAAAAAAACGAAATATTATGTTGAAATAACATTATTATTAATAATACATCTTTTAGAATATTTGATTAAATGCTGATTGTTGCGCTTGTTCAATTTAATAAAATTAAAACTTAATTGTGATAATTAAAATAATTGAAAATTAAATATTTAGTGGCCAAGTTTTGCTAATTTATTATATAGGCTATTATATGCCTATTGCCTATATTAAGTAGGTCATATTAAGACAAGGCATATATTAGTTATTTTAGCTATTTTAGTTATGAGAAAAAAAAAAATCTAACGAAATCTAAAATCTAAATCTAATAAATCAAAAAAAAAACAAAAAAAAAAATCTAACGCCAATTCAACATGCCAGAATAAAACCTGCTTTTTGAACAATGCGTAACGCCACTCGGCCTGGTGTGCCAAAACACTACATTTTAAACTTCAATGTTTAATTCAAAACAATCTCAAAACGCGTTGAGACATTTTTTTAAAGCAGTAGCCTAGCCTATATACATTAAGGGCATTGAAACCAGGATCTTAACTAAAACGCGTTCCGCGTAATCTCTCAAAAAATATGCCACACTACTCCATGTATTTTTTTTTTTTTTTTAAGGACTGCTTTTGAAATCACTATAAATTACTATGCAATTGTATCGCTCACGAGAGCTCTTCATTTATCTAATTCCTCAATAGAATAGTAAAAATATTCATCGTCATTGCTCCTAATATCGTCTCCATTTTTAACTTTTGATTCTATTTTTTCAGTTCTAAAATTGATTCTATCTTTGGTTCTATTCTGTTGTAGCCTAATAGGCCTATTTATATATATGAAAAATATGCCTATTAGGCTTAGGGTTTTATATTTAACCCACTTACATTTTAAAATATGGCAATTGCTGCTGTTTTGCACAATGTCCCTTTGCGCCACCTGGCGGTCATTTCGGGAACGACTTTGAAATGCGGCTGGTTTATTTTCACCGCGGCGGCTGGCGCGGCGGTAATAGGCATTCTGGTTGTCCACCATCTGTACTGAAAGAGATGCTTCCAGAGGTCATAGATCCTCTTCTTAATATCATTAATTCGTCTTTGTCTCTAGGATACGTACCAAAAAACTTTAAGCTGGCTATGATTAAACCGCTTGTTAAAAAAAAACACAACTTGATCCTTCAGAATTAGTCAATTACAGGCCGATCTCGAATCTACCTTTTCTGTCAAAGATACTAGAAAAGGCAGTATCTTCACAACTGTGTTCCTTTTTAGAAAGAAATGATATCTGCAAGGATTTCCAGTCCGGATTTAGACCGTACCATAGTACTGAGACAGCTCTCGTTAGAGTCACAAATGATTTGCTCTTATCATCCGATCGTGGTTGTGTCTCTCTATTAGTGTTACTCGATCTTAGTGCTGCGTTTGACACCATTGACCACAACATTCTTTTAAATAGACTAGAAAACTATGTTGGCATTAGTGGAATTGCACTAGCATGGTTTAAATCATACTTATCTGACCGTTATCAATTTTTCGTAGTAAATGAAGAGATGTCTCATCGATCACAAGTTCAGTATGGCATATCACAAGGCTCAGTACTAGGACCGCTGCTGTTTACTCTGTACATGCTACCATTAGGAGATAACTGTTACGGAAGCAGACGGACAACAATGTAAGTAGTGATGTAATGTTTATTTAAGCAGCTGAGTGTCAAGAAGATTCAACGTGCTGAATTTAGGTGAGTATCAGAGTTCAGAAGTGCAGAGTTCTTGAATGTAATTCGTGAATGAATAATCGTTGTATCTTTTGCAGGAACGGCAGGATGAGACCTCAGAGTGGAGATGATCTTCGTATAAAGAGGATGACAGGTGACAGCACACACTCATGCACCACTTGATGGGACAGACAGGCTTACGGCTCGGACACCACTCAAGATGAGATCTGAACAGACTGGAACAGACTGGAATCGTCGTAGAGAACTGGTAAGTAAACACAGGTAAGTTTAGTAGTGAAACTCGCAGAGAGAAGCACTATAAGTCCGCTTCGGATCAACGAGCCCGGACAATGAGGAGTGCGTGAGGTGTGCTTATGAAGCAGTGGTGATTGATGGGGTGCAGGTGTGACTTATTAAAACTCAGGTGACTGTGATCGCTGGGTGATTGTGGTGGAAGAACCTGGCCAATCCGTGACAATATCATTAGGAAGCATGGAATTAGCTTCCACTGTTATGCTGACGATACTCAGCTCTATATTTCTTCAAAACCTAACGAAACTTACCAATTCACAAAATTAACGGAATGCACAGCTGATATAAAAAATTGGATGACTCGTAATTTCTTACTTCTAAATTCTGAAAAAACAGAGATTCTAATTATTGGACAAAAAACTTCCTCACGTAATAACCTAGAATACTGTCTAACACTTGATGGCTGCTCTGTCAAGTCTTCATCGTCCGTTAGGAACCTGGGTGTGCTCTTTGATACCAATCTTTCATTTGAAAGTCACGTGTCTAGTATCTGTAAAACCGCATTTTTCCATCTTAAAAATATATCTAAATTACGTCATATGCTCTCATTGACAAATACGGGACAATTAGTTCATGCGTTCATGACCTCAAGGCTAGATTACTGTAATGCTCTACTGGGTGGTTGCCCTGCACGCTTAATAAACAAACTACAGCTAGTCCAAAACGCAGCAGCTCGAGACACCAGAACCAGGAAGTATGACCATATTAGCCCAGTTCTGTCAAAACTGCACTGGCTCCCTATTAAACATCGCATCAATTTTAAAATATTGCTGATTACTTACAAAGCACTGAATGGTTTAGCTCCGCAGTACTTGAGCGAGCTCTTAACGCATTATAGTCCTTCACGTCTATTGCGATCTCAAAATTCCGGCCAGTTGATAATACCTAGAATATCAAAATTGACTGCTGGCGGTAGATCCTTCTCCTATTTAGCACCAAAACTTTGGAACAGTCTTCCTAACATTGTCCGGGAAGCAGACACACTCTGTCAGTTCAAAGCTAGACTAAAGACACATCTCTTTGACCTAGCATACACATAACACATTATAGACTTATATAATTCAATGTTAGGCTGCATAGATTAGGTCAGCTGGAGCCGGGAACACTTCCCATAAATCCTGATGTACTCGTTACATCATAAGAAGAATGGCATCTACGCTAATTTTAGTGCCTTTGTTTATCCCGAGGTTTTCCCGCAGCCTGCCGGATCCAGGCTGTATCCAGATCTGATGAAGGACCTTCGCCTGGACCCGATCCAACGCAGTGCTGAAGTGCCCACTAGTCTCTCCCTATGGAGGATCCCTTTACCACTCTACAGATAAAGCGTTGTCGGGAAACTCAATTCGCGTACCTACCCCGAATTGATAAAATAAAATAAAATTCTGTATCAAAAATTATAAGGAAACGCCAGTACTTTGTTTAGGCTTGGTTTGTAGGGAATTCCAAACCTGCGTACATATATTCAAACGCACATAACTATAGAACCAATTGTTAATGCGCATGTGAACGCCATCAGCGTTTCTCACAGGTTCGCGTTTAAAGTCTGTGTAGAGAGAATGGTGTCGTCTTAGCGGCCCCTAATTTAATAACAAATGATCGTTGCGACGGAAGCGAATCAATCAAAACTAACTTTAGCTGGAAAATAACTTTATTTAAAAAACGCTATAAAGCCAAAACATTCTCTGTTACCTTAAATTATACGTTTATCTCTGTAAAGCTGCTTTGAAACAATCTACATTGTTAAAAGCGCTATATAAATGAAGATGACTTGACTTGACTTGACTTTACTATACACAACACAGTTTATTTTATTTTTGTTTCTTTTATATTTTTGTTAAAAATGTGATCGTGGATCCTGGTGTATTCCAATATTTCAGATTGTTTTAATGGCGTGATTGTGTAATATATTAGCGTGTGACTTTGAAATAATTTACTTTGAAATGACATAAATAATCAATTTTAACCTTGTTTCTATTAGCGGCACAAAAGAAAACATTGTTGGTGTATCCTCATACACTTAGTGCGCATGACCGGTGACCTATGCAATTTCGGAATTAGGAGAACGCTTACTCTACAACGTCACAATTTTTACGCTGTACGGAAACCCCTGGAAATAAGTGACTGCCTCAGCTGGACAGGCTGCCTCTGCCTTGCATGCTACGGCCTTTCTGCAAGTCCACCAGGCCAAAACACTAAAAGAGCAGCACGAGGGTAGTTCTGAGCCAAAGTTGATGCAGGAACTGCAGTACAGTCACAGCGCGGGTCCTCGGCCAGACGATGTCCACCTTGGTGGAATGGGCTGGGGCACTATATGCAACGGGCACGTAGTCTTGGGCTCCTGGACAGGACCTTGACTGCAGTGACATATCAACTGCCTCGTGCTGACAGCAGTTCTGCTGGCTCTGCGCCGGTTTTGACCGTTGCTGCAGGACTAATATGTTTCTCTGTACTGTTGGCACCTGCACCGAGAGGATTTTTTTGTATATCTACTTGTTGAATAAAAGTTCTACTTCATTTACTTTTAAAATACTTCAAAGCAAAATATTATGTAACTGACCCCTGAATAATGAGCAGCAGCTATTGCATCAGTGCCTTCACTGTGTGTTTAGATGTGTTGCTTTCACACCTCTAATGAATAGATCATCTCTGCATTCAGCACAGGTGTTAACAGCACCCTGAGGTGCACATCTACTCACCAGCAAACCATAATGGCTATAATTGGTCTTCAGAGTTTAATGTAGCTGTAATGAATAACCTCAGATGACTTATTATCAGGAGTAAATGAGAAATTTGCCATTGCATGTTTGACAAATCAACAGCTTCAAAGAAACAGACAAGTGACCAATCCTAAACGCTTCATGCATTCTACCAGCACTGCTTCCTACTGTTTCCTTCCTTTTTCTGCTGTGTAACAACAAAAGGGATATGCGCCACCCAATGGTCAAAGTTGACAAAATGAACCTTAGATGACACGAGCAGAAAAAATATATATTGTTACATCCCTGCAACTAAAAAGGGAGACTTCATGCAACAATTCTAAATTAAACATTTATTTTAATGACATATGCGCATGAGCTCAAACGTAAAAAAAAAAAATTGATTTATTCGTTGCAATTGGAGAGGAAGAATTGTCTAAACTCATTAAATCATCTATATCAACAACAGGTATGTTAAACCCTATACCGAATAAGCTACTGAAAGAGATGCTTCCTAAGGTCATAGATCCTCCCCTTAATATCATTAATTCCTCTTTGTCACTAGGATATGTACCGAAAACGTTTAAGCTGGCTATTATTAAAGGTGGGATCAGTCAGTCTGTCGTCCGTGCAGTGCAGCTGTGTCCGGTGACCGCTACCTATTTGAAGGGGGATCCTCGTCTCTCCTCTAAGGCCTGTAAGTTTTCATCCGTTCTCACGGGCAAGGCTTACAAAGCCTGTTGGCAAGCCACTTCCTCCCTGCATGCCATGGCGTTGCTGCAGGCCCACCAGGCCAAGGCACTCATGGACATGGACGAGGGTAGCCCAGACCATGAGCTCATGGGTGAGCTCCACCCAGCAACCGACCTAACCCTTCGGGGCACGAAGGTTGCGGCTCACGCTATCGGTCTGGCGATGTCTACCTTAGTGGTTCTGGAGTGCCATCTCTGGCTCATCCTGGCCGATATGAGGGATGCCGACAAGACTCGGTTCCTGGACTCCCCCATTTCCCAGGTTGGGCTGTTTGGCGACGCGGTGGAGAACTTCGTCCAACAGTTCTCTGCTGCCCAGAAACAGACGGAGGCCATCCGGCACATCCTGCCCCTGCGGCCCCCTACTGCTTCCACCCGTATGACGGTGGCAGATCCTCTGTCTACTCGCTGACGAGGGCATCCTCCTGCCACCGCCACAGCAGCAGCCTTCACCTAGGCCTCAATATGGAGCCCTGCCTGCGGCCACCCGCAAATCTTTGTTTTGTTTCTGTTTGTGTTCCGCCATTGGCATTTGTCATTTCTTTGACCCAAATTGTCAAAGAAAGAGAAAATTCCTCTGTTCCTGGGTCCCAGGATGGCCAGACCGACAGTGTGCGACCCTGTAAAGCCTTGCCACCCTCAGCCCCCTCTTGTATCGCCAGCCGGCAGCTGAGTGCGGTCCAATTACGCTCAGAGTTTAGCTTCTTCCTGGGCGCTTGCACCAGGTGCCTCGCTGAGAGATATTTGTAGAGCTGCAGGGTGGCACCAAACACGTTCGCTAGATTCTATAGCCTACGTGTCGAGCCGGTAGCTTCCCGTGTGCTCTCTTTGCATAGTTTGTTTGTTTATTTATTTATATAGCAGTTTAATACAACTCACGTTGCCCAAAGTGCTTCACAGTCACAAGCTAAAAAACACAAGAAGATAGCAGAAATAAACATATCCACATCACATAAACACACATAGACAATAACCCATTTAAAGAAGCTCTCCATTTGAATTGAAAAGATGTTGTTTTAACATAGCTTTGAACATGGGTACGGATTTGGCAGATCGAATAGATTGAGGGAGGTCATTCCACAATTTAGGGCCTGCTCAAGAAAAGGCTCTGTCACCTCTATGTTTATATTTAGTCCTGGTAGTGCAAAGCAGCTGTTGATCTTCTGATCTCAAGGATCTAGAGGGGGTGTAAATTGCCACCAAACTGGACAAATACACAGGAGCTAAATTGTGCAAGGCCTTAAAAACAAGTACAATTATATTATAAATAGTTCTAATTCATATTGGCAGCCACTTTAATGAAATTAATAATGGAATCACTGATTAATATTTCTTTGCCGACTTTATCATTTTTGGAAAGTCATTTTTTAAACTTCACCTCTATTGTAATCTCAAAGTTATGGCCAGTTGATAATACCTAGAATATCAAAATCGACTGCTGACGGTAGATCCTTTTTTTATTTAGCACCTAAACTCTGGAACAGTCTTCCTAACATTGTCCGGGAAGCTAAAACACTCTGTCAGTTTAAATATAGACTAAAAATACATCTCTTTAACCTGGCATACACATAGAGCATTATACATACTAATATTATTCAAATCAGTTAAATGATTATTAGGCTGCATATATTATGGCCGGAACTGGGAACACTTCCTATAACGCCTTATGTACTTGTTACATCATACAAAGAATGGCATCTACGCTAATGTTAGTCTTTCTCTTTATTCCGAGGTTTGCTGTAATAAGCTGGTTCCGGGCCGTATACCGTTCAGATGGTGGATCTGCATGTAGACACGGCAACAACCCATGATGTAGTCAGCCGGATCCGGGCGGAATGCAGATCAGATGGAGGACCCGCGACCTAGACAGAGGTTGTTAACTAGACTCTCCCCTGTGAAGGTCTCATCGACATGACATCGGCACTGATCATCAACAAACCCGTCTCCATAAGTGCATCATGACTCCGATCTTCAACCAGATGGAACTGTCTTCCATGTCTATGCTATGCGTCGTTACTATGCGTCGTTTCCCTCTGTCGTTACTATGTGTCGTCTTCCATGTCTATGCTATGCGTCGTTACTATGCGTCGTTTCCCTCTGTCGTTACTATGTGTCGTCTTCCATGTCTATGCTATGCGTCGTTTCCCTCTGTCGTTCGTTACTGTGTTGTCTTCCATGTCTATGCTATGCGTCATTTCCCTCTCTTTTGTATATTTTTTGTAAAATGGTAAGTTCTATTTTATTTTTATACTGTACACTTAACAGTATTTTTTAAATATTTCTTACTGTCCTCTGTTTTTATTCTTTAAGTGAGTGTTGTAGCCTAGCCTACTTTATAGCAAAGATTAATCAGAGTCAAATTCCTTATTTGTTTACTCAAACCTGGCCAATAAAGCTGATTCTGATGTCGTTTCTATGTACTTATGTTTTAAGGAAAAAGAGTGACAACCCTGTCACCTGACTACATTCCTTCAATCTTCAATCATGTTCCATCCCCGGAGAAGAGAAAAAGAATAATGAGGTTAGATGTAGTCAACAGAAGAACAAACTTCAAAGAATAGAGAAAGCAGCAAAGCCATCAGCTGCAGCAGTAATGGATCTAACGGATTGTCCTCAATATCCGCTAGCAGGTTGTGCTTACAAAACAGCAGAAATGTCAATTTCCAGGTTATGCTATAAAACACTTTATTAGGTAGTCTATAATACAGAGGTAAACAACAACAACAACAACCATGAGCCATTTCCTAAATACACTCCTGAAAACATTGGGTCTTTCACTGTTGTGGTCATACAGCAGGCTAGCAAGCTGTAGCCATAAGGATATGAGGTTATGAGGATATGTTTTCAAAGGCAAAACAAGCTCCTTATCACAACAATCTTCTAATATTACTATATAGAATCTCTTCAGTTACAACTGTAAACTATGTAGTACTATCTTCAAGTGTTAATATGTATTGGGTGCTAAATTATTTAATATCTTTACTATAGTAAAATCAAAGTTTACATCTATAATATTTTTTTGCAACTTATTTTTTTTAAACAAGTCAATGAGAGCAATAAATCAATTTTGTATATAAAAAAAGTCGAGTTTAAATCTGTGTTAATAAAGACTTTGTGTCATATGGGTTTTATATGCCAAAAAAAACAAAAAAAAATACCAGAGGAAATTACGGAAATGAAAAGTGGTAAATTTTTTATCTTTTTGGGTGATGAAGTTGACCATAAAGTAGCCTACTAACTAGTAATCTAATAGTAAACTAATTTGCAGATTAGAATAAACAGTGAAATTGCTACAGAACAATGATTTAGTTTAGAGGGATCAGGCTATGGTAACCCTCATTTAAAGTTATGCATGTTAGAAATGATCAAATTGCTCCCTTGAAACTCTTAATGCCTCCAGGAAAATGTCAACTCCAAAGCAAGTGCTAGTGCCAAGTGGATCCACTCTTCCCTGAAGAAACTGGAAAACAGCATTGTGTAGATTCTCAGGTGGCGGGGGAACTTCAGTTATGTCATCACAATCCACTGGTGTTGGTCCCTCCCAGTCAATGCTGTGTTCTTCTACATATCTCTAGAAGGAGGGAAAAAAGAAAAATATATATAGTCTCCTTTAAACCAGATGCTAATTTGTGCTGCTCTTAGTAGATTGTGTTGGTCATCATGGAAATGATCTGTCTGTGTTCT
Source organism: Vimba vimba (assembly GCA_022828995.1). Taxonomy (NCBI): domain Eukaryota; kingdom Metazoa; phylum Chordata; class Actinopteri; order Cypriniformes; family Leuciscidae; genus Vimba; species Vimba vimba. The sequence continues at coordinate 63,773,812 of CM040817.1, read as the reverse complement.
TTAATGTAGGCATTGTCAGTAAATCACCCACAGAACTTTACACTCCCATCGGCCCTTTTATGGGATTATAGTAGGCTACTCCCATCCTAATTTGCCTTTGTTAATTAAATCTGGCCCTATAAGAATCATACTGTTTCCAAACGTACATGCACATTATATTTATCATTTAATCATTTAGCACAGGGGTTCTCAACCTTCGGCAAGCTGGCCCCCCGGTTCATTGCAATTGGGGCCCCATCTCCTACCATGCACTTGAGACCCACTTGTTTACATTCGCAGACAGGTTGCCATGAGAACAACTGACATCTCTATCTTTTCAGAAGACATAAGCGGAGAATAGGCTATTTGTTTTCGTTTTGAATTAGATATTTTAATAACAGATACTAAAATGTTTATATTGTTTATGCCCGTTTGACCATTCGCAGAGATTTAAGTTTCGTGACGTACGTGCTCCAGAAAAAAAAAAAGTTCACAGAGACGGAGAGGCAGAAAGCCTGTTTATTTTCCTCATTTTACAGAAGCAAAATGTTTTGTTTCGACTGTAAGTGGACATAACATGTAATATGCTGCTATGTGACACTGACAAAATCCAGCAAAACGCGCCGGTACGTTTGTTGACACCTGAGGGTTGATAAAAGATATAGGCTATAAGTTAACAGTTACTCACTCACAGTGCAGGATGTCTATGCAGGACGAGCAGCGTTTGGCGTTGCTTTTCAGCGCGAGCTGAGTGTGGAGATAGCGAGAAGCCTAGTTACACCTACATTGCATTGGAAAAGCAGTCCCGCGTATATTGCAGGTCACCAACTAGATGCTAATATATGCTATCCTGATGGTTTTCAATAGAAAATAATAACTTTTGATGACAGTAGTTTATTGATAAAAAAAAAAAATATATATATAATTTTTATTTTATTTTTTTCCATCCTGTAGTACCCTACCATAGGGTAGCCTACTCGCTAATTTCACAGCCATGATACATTACTAATACAGCTCAAATATGACTTTTTTTTTACTTTAATGGTTTAAGGCGATCGGTTTCTTCAAACTGAAGTTAACTTGCATGGTAATTTCACACTAGAGGTTGTGTGTTATATTACAGGACTATTGTTTTTCGTTGACATTTTAAAATAGCTTCATTAACATACCTGCTCAGACAGTGGGTCACAAATTTGGTTGCTGTTCCATAACTGCCCCTCAATCCATAATTGCTGTGGTGACCTCCAATGCTCTGTGGATATTGGATGCCGATCCCATGCTTGCTTGAAGAGCTGGAGATGCATATTTATTCTTGGGAGCATCACATAATGAAGGCAAATTATATCAAGTTCATTATCAGGATTGAGAGCACCGGTGCTGGAGAGATGTTGGAGTGCAGAGTGATAGTTAACTGTCACTGCGCACCAAACATCTCTCCAAAGTCTCTCAATACGTTGATTATGCACGCTGCGTCCAGTGATGAATCTTTCTCAACAAGAGAAAAAAAATTAAGCAATTATGAAATAGGGCTGTGTTTTATGATGATTCCACATACAGTATGTATTTAGAGGAAAAAACAAGTGTTAAAACTAATAATAATTCGTTACATTTATATAGCGCTTTTTCTGAGACCTCAAAGTGCTTTACATAGATGGGGGAATCTCCTCAACCACCACCAATGTGCAGCATCCACTTGGATGATGCGACGGCAGCCATATTGCGCCAGAACGCCCACCACACAGCAGCTTACTGGTGGAGAGGAGACAGTGATGAAGCCAATCAGTATATGGGGATGATTAGGAGGCCATGATGGACAGAGGCCAAGGGGCAGATTTGGTCAGGGTTACACCCCTACTCTTTTTCGAAGGACATCCTGGGATTTTTAATGACCACAGAGAGTCAGGACCTCGGTTTTAAGTCTCATCCAAAGGACGGTGCTCTTTTGGCAGTATAGTGTCCCCGTCACTACACTGGGGCATTAGGACCCACACAGACCACATGGTGAGCGCCCCCTGCTGGCCTCGCTAACACCTCTTCCAGCAGCAACCTGGTTTTCTTACGAGAGTTCTCTCGTACTGCGTTTTATCAAAACGCTACGGGAAAAGTCTCTTTTCACGAAACACTGAAGCAAAAATTATCCTTTAATTTTTCATATATGTAAAACGCGTTGCGGCAGCAGCAGACAGCTGAAGCAAGACGGCTTGTCTGCTCATTGGCTGCTCTGCGGCAACTGCATAAGCCTATCGAGCGCAGGCTGATGCAACATCAGACCAATGAGGGCGCTTCGCGCCCTCCTCGCCACTTCCCGCCGAGACGGGCGTGGCTTACCTCTATAAAAGGAGCTCGAGAAGGCTGATCTGTACAGACGTACTTTGAGATTTTAATCCTGTCCGAATCTGCCATGTCTGTCTTTTTCTCACACGACCTCTGTAAAAATTCCAGAGCAAATTACCTACTGTTTTTCGTCAAACTCGGCGGTCCTCAGAGAAATCTAATCCCGTCCGAATGCGAATGTCTGTGATTACCGGAAATTTTTTTTCCAAAACGCTTTTTCTTATGTGTTTTGGTCAACGTGAACTGCCATACAATCTCTCGCTATCGCGCCGGTATTCAAGTTTCTGCTTTTTGCGCACCGATAATGGATGTAAATGTGTTTGGTAGCCTACACTGCGAAGAAAAAATAAAATAAAAAATGAAATCAACAAGAAGAGCCAAATCATGTAAAATCAGTTAAGGTAAGGTAAGATTACTTTCATTTCTGCACTTAATTACATAACGTGTAAATTATATAAGTTAAAACTTTTTATTCCGGTGGGTTTATTATAAGAACCCAGTTCTATAAAATCATGATGATAAATCTATGTTTAGTTTTTTTTTTATACTACAATTTTTATAAAAGGTTTACAAAACACTAAATACGTTAGGACGTTTTACTTTATATTTCAAAGTGCTTAATTTTAAAAGTACTTAATTTCAAATGACCATACGCAATCCACGCATTCTGAACACGTGATCTTCTGCAATGCCCACATGTAAAACAGACACTCCTACCTCGGTAATAAACACGGAGATGTTAGTCCCGTCCGAATCCGTACATGAAATCACAGACGTAGGTTGATAAGAATGTAACTCAAACGTCGTTTGGAAAACTAGTCCCGTCCGAATAGGGCTTAAGGTACCCTCATGTTTCTTGTTTCCTGCCAAGTCCAGTCTGTAAAGTCTTGCTACCTGTCTTGTTTTCACCTACGTGGTTAGTTTTGGTTTGTTTTTGTTTAAATATTTTACTTAATAAAAACCCATTGTCTTGCACTTGAGTCCTCACTACTTCCACCTACCCAAACCCTGACAACAGATAGTTTTAATGCAGCTTTAAAATAATGCAACAAAGTTTGTTTCCTGAAGAAAATAGTGTCACAGTAAGTTCAGTGATCAGTGATTCAGTTTTATTTTTGTTGTAAAAAAGTGATTAATTTAGTTAATTTGTATATATAGCCGCTCTGGAGAAAACAGTGATGTCATCGTCCAGCTCAGTTATGTAACAACTGAGACCAAATCAGACACATTTATTTGGCATATGTACCATAAAAATGTTTACACTCCACTCTGGAATCCCATCTTCCCCCAAACAGGGCAAGATGGTCCTAGTTGTCAGGACCATGATCAGATAAGGTTTTGTGGGTGTTAAAGAATGTGGCCAAATGCAAGAGAGAGACCATGGAAAGACAGAAACAATCTGCAAAACAGACTCTCCTGCATTCATTTATTGATGAATTGACTAACATGAAATTAACATGCATTCCAGAACATTTTGAGAATGATTTACTGTTGTGTGTTTTGTCTTTTAATAATTCTGTTGATACTACAATCTCTTTGATACTATGTAGGTATTACAGGACCAACGGTCAGTGTACCCCACTTAAACCATGTTTGGTCTCGATAAATTGGTACTTTGAAGATCGAAATGATTGTGTACATGATATGCCAATAGCTGTGCAACATTATTATTACTAAGAATCTTTCTTAGTAGTGTCATTAAACACCAATCCAGCATGCCAGTCCGAGTGAGCACGCTTAAGACAAAAGCTTGTAAATCCTGGTGACAGAGGAAACTCCCGCCAGAAATTCTACCCTTCTCATTGGGTGAACCAGCCTGCATAGGGTCCTTTGTCAAGCTTTAAAAAGGCCTTTTCACTAGATCAGCCCACTTTTTGTGTTTGTGCTGCTAGCCTCCACTGTTACTCCCCACCACCGGGGCCCAGGGCCCAACAGGCCTGATGCCGTCTGCCTTGCCTAGTCAGACTTTTCTTCAGACTGCAAAACTGCAAACCTACCATCACTGAACGGTCAACCATCAACTCTTGGCCTTCTCGGCACTTCAGGATGCCACGGGACGTCCAGCGTGCCCTCAGCAGTCCAGGCGACTCACAACAGCCATGTGATCGAAGCCACCATGCGAGCTCCGACCCACAATAGCGTCGGAACCACACGATGGCAACTTGCACCAATGACTTTTGACACTCAGGGACCCATCAACGCACTCCAATTTCAACCACTTCAAGAATTGTATCCACTGCAACCGACTTGCAAGTATACATTTAATGAAGTGCTCTGAAATAAGCTGATGGTTCTTTTCACACTAAAATAGATCTTGCTCCATAGTTCTATTTCCTGTTTCCGGTTCCATAACACTCACCACTTGACCTATGCATGTATGGATGGATGAATGTATGTATGTATGTATGTATGTATGTTTGTTTGTTTTGTTTAGTTATGTTTGTGATTTAGTTAATAAAACTTGTGCACAATTATGAATTTGGTTTCTGATCCTCTGTTTGCATACAAAGTCCCTTTTACGATTTTGATCTTGTTACATGCTCTAATGGCTGTACATAAGGAATAATTATTTTTCAGCGACCATGATAGATACATTTTCCTTAGAATAAATGAATAATCAAAGAGTTCGCTGGAACTGATTAATTGATTGTAATATTAATTTGGCTTACCTCAAAGTTAATCTAATTAACTGACCCAAATATTAATAATGAATCATAATTGGTAATTATGGATTATTATTAATATTTCCCCTTTGAGCTAATTTGTTACAGTACCCTTCGTTGAGTTTGATCAGTGATTATATTTAAGTACCACCCTCCAAGCAAAAACACACCATATTTACATATCAGTTCAATCGTTTGTATAATAGAAAACCTGGGTTTCCAACGCAGCTTGTCACAAGTCCAGCGTTCTCAAAGTCCATGCTGGCCCGATGATTTCAGTCAGTTAATATCCACAAGAAGTTCCACAGGTTTAGGCAGTTCGAAGACGACAAACCCATTCAATAATCCATGGATGATTCCCAAGCGCATTAAGCGGTCGAACTTAGCATAAACAGTCAAAATAGAGAAACTTGTCTCATGACTTACTTAGCATGTGCTCAATTACAACATAAGGCTTAAATGAGTAGCAAAGAAAATACCTATTTCTCCTCAAACGCCAAACCACAGATGACTACCTTGAACTACAGCTCACATCCATGTGTTTTGTTACCCCCCCATAACTTCACTTCTTCTCTGCTTATATCCGCATCCTCCCCCCTCAGAACTGAGGATATCGCCCCCTAGTGTGGCGGAAAAAGCACTAGTAACAGAGAATTCAACCTAGAACTGTTACAAAGTACCTGCGCTTGGATGACGACGACAGCGCAGTCCTGAAATGTCAACTAGGCTCATCCCTGTGAAGCCCCCCCACCCCACCTCACCTCCCTTTACATCTCTACAGATAAAGCGTTGTCGGGATAATTGCGGTTCGCATGGCTACGTGGAAGCGATAAAAATTCTGTATTATTAATTTTAAGGCCAGACAATAGTATGTTGAGGGTAGGGTTTAAAATATAAAAAATCAACCCTAAATGTATTCACAAAATAAATGGCTAGCTGTTTCTTCAACAAGACACAAAATGAGCCAGTTTCGTCAATATCAAGATATTTACAGATAGATTAACTAAACCTACTCTTTTAGCGCTCGTTAAGTAAGTACTTATTGAAATAAGTACCTACTCTGTGAGTATGCGGTTTCGAACGCAGCCCATTAGTCTGAGTGGACATTCATGACGTGGAGTCCCTCAAGGCTCAATTCTTGATGAAAGATGAAGTTCTCAGGGTGAACGCATACCTTCACTCTAGGGGTCAAACAACTAAAAATCAAGTCAGGAATCTCTGTGTGACTCTGGAGTCAGACCTTAGTTTCAGTAGTCATGTCAAAGCAATAACTAAATCAGCATACTATCATCTGAAAAATATTGCAAGAATTAGATGCTTTGTTTCCAGTCAAGACTTGTGCATGCTTTCATCACCAGCAGGGTGGATTATTGTAATGGACTCCTCACTGGCCTTCCCAAAAACACCATAAGACAGTGTCAGCTCATACAGAACACAGAGCAGAACCAGAACATATAAACACATCACACCAGTCCATCTTTACACTGGCTCCCAGTTAAATTTAGGATTGATTTTAAAGTATTATTACTGGTATATAAATCATTCAATGGCCTAGGACCTCAATACATTGCAGATATGCTCAATGAATATAAACCCAACAGATCACTCAGATCATTAGATCACATCAACTAGAAATACCAAGGGTTCACTCTAAGCATGGCGAGTCCGCTTTTAGTTATTATGCTGGAACCAGTTTCCAGAAGAGATCAGATGTGCTCCTACAGTAGTCACATTCAAATCCAGACACAAAACACTTCTGTTTAGCTGTGCATTTAATGAATGAGCACTGTGCCATTGTACGTCTGACTGTTTGCACTGTATTTTATTTCCTTTGTTATAATTCTTATTTATTTTGATTATTTTAATTCCTTCTATGTAAAGCACATTGAATTACCATTGTGTATGAAATGTGCTATATAAATAAACTTGCCTTGCCTTACCAAAGGTTTGCTTGGTGACTGTGGTCCTGTCACGGTTCATGAATCGGCTGTCTCATTTCTGATGTGTGTGTGTGTGTGTGTGTGTATGTGTGTGTGTGTGTGTCTGTGTGTGGGTGTGGTTACTCATTGTGTTGATTATTGTCGCCAGCTGTGTTCAATCCCCGTTCCCTTTATATGTGCAGTATTCCCATCTCATGTTGTCAGATCGTTGTGGCTTCCCCGGTGTCGTGTCCTGTTCCCGTGTATTGCTCTCGTCTCCTCGTGTGGATTACTGTCTTCGTGGACCCGCTTCGCTGTGTTTCACGCTGTCTGGATTGTTTATTGTTCCTGGTTCCTGAGCACGCCGATCACCGCACACCATCACCGGGTTGCCCATTGAAGTCCCTGCGTCATCTCGCCATCTGAGTGTTTGTCTCCCCGACCTGTGTTTCTCTGACCATCTTCAATAAATATACTTTTACTTGCAATTGTATCTGTCTCTGTTTCACTACAGGTCCCAACTGCCTTGAGATCATTAACAAGCTCCAAGCAATGCATTATCCAGCGGCCTATCCCCTGTGTAAGATGACTACCAAGGCTGTGGTCAAAGTTTTAAAACAATTTATTTCTATTTTCGGTATGCCCAAGATCAATCAGAGTGATTGAGGGACCAGTTTTACATCTGGAATGTACAGCCAGTCTTGCGCATATAACGCTCTCAGTCAAGGTGCATTAGAGCGTTTGTATCAGTCTCTGATGTCGTTGTTACGCACTTACTGTGTTAATTGAATCAGGATTGGGAAGAGGGTCTGTCTTGGTTGTTGCTCGTAGCCCGAAGGTGACACAGGAGAGTTTGGGTTTTGGTCAAATTTTTTTTTGGTCACACAGAGCAGGGGCCGATTAATACCCACGGCTCCTGACGATACATTGAGGTCTTAAGAAGCAAAACCATCGGCCTATGCAAGAAATTGAACATCATTTACAACATTTTTACATGTAATTCACAGCCTCAGCATATAGTTCCGAGTGCATTCATAGCAGTCTGGAGCATGAGCTTCCTGTCGCTTAATGACGTATGTACAGGAGCAAACTCACACATGAGCTGACGCTATGTTTGTTTTCAACATAGAGGGAAGACCCGTGTGTTGTTTTGTTCATTAAAGTTGTACTCACTTGTGCTTATCCCGGATGTCGATAACGTACTCGGTTACTAACGTAACCTCGGTTCTCTCTAGAGAGAGGAACGAGTACTGCGTAGAATATGCTAGGGGAAAATCCTTTTCCACGAGAATACTGAAGCCAAAAAATTATCCTTAATTTTGTATTAATGTAAAACGCGTTGCGGCAGCATACAGACATAGGCGAGGCAGCTCGCGCGCCTATTGGCTAGTCTGCTGGCAACTGCTTAAGCCTAGCTTCGCGCCCTCTGCGTCACGTCCCGCCGAAACGGGCGTGGCTTAGGTCTATAAATACCGCTCGCAGGCTTCATATCTCTGGTTTTTCATAGTCGAAGCAACCAGAGCGCGTGCATGCACGGCAGGATACGCAGTACTCGTTCCTCTCTCTAGAGAGAACCGAGGTTACGTTAGTAACCGAGTACATTCTCTTACGAGAGATACTCTCGTACTGCGTAGAATACGCTAGGGGAACCTACTGTAAAACGCCGTGCGTGCTGGGATCTGATACTATAGACTCAAGGGCGACAGCCCGGAGTTCATACAGTACACAATCACCCAGGGGATTCACAGGGAATCCTGGAAGAGGAGGGGTTTAGCCACTATCAGCATAGAGCAGCACTGCAATACTCAATAGCTGCATAACTGACAGTGTCAGTTTATGAGATTTGGCCGTACTAGACCGACAGTAGTCTGGCCTATAGTGCGGGAACCTCTAGGTTGTAAAACCTTATAAATGTAGACGGAGAGGCCCAGCCTGCCGCCATACAAATATCTTGCAAGGCAATCCCACTTGACCAGGCCACGATGAAGCCATGCTTCTCGTGGAGTGCGCTTTGACACCCAGCGGGCACTGCATGCCCTTGGTTGTGTAAGCTAGCGCTATTGCGTCCACTACCCATCTGGATAGGATCTGTTTCGAAGCGGCTAGTCCCTTAGAACGCCCGCTGAACGAAACAAAGAGCTGCTCCGTCTGTCTGAAAACAGACGAGCGAGACACATAAGCTCTTAACGCCCTGACTGGGCAAAGGGAGCTTTCGTCCATATTTCCTTCAGTGACCGCAGAGCAGACAGGGAGATGACCTGTGCTCTGAACGGTGTATTGAGGGATTTAGGAACATAACCGTGCTTAGGTTTGAGTATAACCCTAGAGTCATTCGGCCCAAATTCCATGCACGTCGCGCTTACTGAGAGCGCGTGTAAGTCCCCTATGCGCTTCACTGAAGCGAGAGTCAGAAGAAACGCCGTCTTGAAAGACAGGTGTTTAAGATCAATCTTCTGCAAGGGCTCGAATGGATGACCTTTCATGGCTTCCAGTACCGTAGAAAGGTCCCATATAGGGACTGTGGGAGGTCTGGGAGGATTCAGTCTCTTAGCCCCTCTAAGGAAGCGAATGACTAAATCGTTCCTTCCAATAGACTGGCCAAGCGTGGTCGAAGAGAACACTGCTATGGCCACTACATAGACTTATCTGCCTGCCCTGCCCTTATCCAACAGCTCCTGTAGGAAGGAGAGAACCTCCTTCACACCGCAATGCAGGGGTGACACACCACGAGCTGTGCACCAGCTAGAAAACACCGACCATTTGGAGGCATAGAGAAGTCGCGTAGACGGAGCTCTGGCCTGCGTGATAGTGTTTAACACTCCCTGTGGGAGGTCAGCGGGTACCCGTTGATGGCCCACACATGGAGGGACCACAGCTCTGGGTGAGGATGCCAGATCGAGCCGTTGGCTTGAGAGAGGAGATCCCTCCTCAGAGGCACTGGCCACGGGGCGGTGCTTGCTAACTGCATCACAATTGGGAACCAAGGTTGGCTCGTCCAAAGTGGGGCTACAAGCAGCACTGAGCATCTTTCTTCCCTGACCCGTTCTACCACCTGTGTCAGGAGGGAGACGGGGGGAAAAGCGTAGAGAGGACGGCGAGGCCACTCGTGGGTCAGCGCGTCCTTGCTCTTCGAGAAAAATTCTGGACAGTGAGCGTTTTCTTGAGACGCAAACAGGTCTACTTCCGCTCTGCCGAATTTCCTCCACAGCAGCTGGACTGTCTGTGGGTGCAAAGACCATTCCCCTGTCGGAACCTGGTTCCTGGACAGTCTGTCTGGCCCTATATTTAGGAGCCCTGGCACGTGCGCTGCTCTCAGCGAGAGCAGGTTGCTGCGAGCCCATATCAGGAGGCGCCTGGTTAGCCTGTGCAGAGTCAGGGACCTGAGGCCGCCCTGGCGATTTATGTAGGACACCACTGAGACGTTGTCTGAACGCATTAGCACGTGGTATCCCTTTATCAGGGGACAAAAGCGCGTGAGCGCTTTGCTCACTGCCAACATTTCGAGGCAGTTGATATGTAAGAGCTTCTCCTGCTTTGACCATTGGCCAAAAAGCGGTCTGCCCTCGAGCAGCGCTCCCCATCCCGAGGTGGATGCGTCCGTGGACACCACCATCACTCTCGAGGAAGTCCCCAGGCTTACACCTGATTGATACCAGTCTTTTGCCTCCCAAGGTTTCAAAGCTGCAATGCACGCTTGATTGACCTTGAAGCGAAGCCGACCGGAGGCCCACGCTGTGCGTGGCACTCTCTCTATGAGCCAGAACTGCAGTGGGCGCATGCGCAGAAGGCCCAACTGGAGAACTGATGATGCTGAGGCCATCAGACCTAGCATCCTTTGAAATGTCTTGAGAGGGACTATCGCGCCGCAGCGGAACGAGCCAGCTGCACGCCGAATGTCCAGTGTGCGCTGAGATGACAGGCGTGCTGTCATTAGCAGCGAGTTCAGTTCTATTCCCAGAAAAGATATAATCTGGGGAATAGCGAGCTCTTTTCCCAGTTCACTGCGAGACCGAGATTCTCGAGGTGATCGAGTAAAATGGTCCTGTGCTCCACGAGCTCCGAGTGAGATTGGGCTAGAATCAGCCAGTCGTCTAAATAGTTCAGCACTCGTATACCCCGCAGTCTGAGGAGCGCTGCGTCCATGCACTTCGTAAATGTACGGGGTGCCAGGGACAAGCCGAAAGGCAGGACTGTGTACTGATATGCCTGGCCCTCGAAGGAGAATCTCAAAAATTGCCTGTGACGTGACGCTATCTGTATTTGAAAATACGCGTCCTTTAGATCTATTGACACAAACCAGTCCCCTCGGCGGACATGCGCGAGGATTTTTCTGGTCGTGAGCATCCTGAACTGGTGCTTCACAAGCGCTCTGTTCAGCTGCCGCAGATCTAGTATGGGTCTGAGACCCCCGTCTTTCTTGGGCACCAGGAAGTATCTGCTGTAAAGCCCCCCTTCGCTTTGAGCTTGAGATAGGGGTTCTATAGCCCCTTTGCTCAACAGTTTCAGAATCTCGGCTCGAAGTAGATGAGCTACTTTCGATTCTACCATGGTCTCGACGCGCGCCATGTAGCGGCGAGGGCGCCGGCGAAACTGCAGCGAATAGCCTTCTTTTATGATGTTCAGCACCCATCTCGAAACCCCGGGAAGCTTTTCCCACGCAAGTGCGCGAGTAGCTAGGGGCTGGATGCGAAGCACGCTCTGATCGGCTCGCGATACAGCGGCTTCGGTGTGCTGTGACATAAGCGTCGCGCTCATGACATCCGAGGCAGGGGGCGCGCTGATAACAGTGGGCAGAATGCCCGCGCTCGACTCCTCTGTAGTGTTTAACTGAGAGGGGGAGGGCTGGGCTAGTTCCATGTCTGTGTGTGGGCGTGGGCGCAGAGCAGCGGGCACATACACCACTTTTACAGCATTGCTCGCGTGAGCAGAGCGTATGCATACTGGTCTTGTATTTACAGAGACCGTGAGACATGTGGGAAGTAGCGTTTGTGGGCACTGGGTAGTGGACACGTTTGCTACGTTTAATGCGCAATCGATCTGAGTCGATTTTATGTGCGCGAGCCCTGTGTGAAGGGCTGTGCTTGTGTGTAGGAATGGGCACTGAGTAGTGGGCATTTTTTCTACACATGAAACACCGTCGGCCGTGGCCGGGACACCAGAAAATACACTCTTTAAGGGATTTATCTGGGTAGCCATAAAAACAGCTTTTTTGTGCAGGCAAGCGGGCAATGGAACCGGCTTGTTGGCTGCTAAATACGCTGGACCAGTCACATTTCCTGGAACTGGACGAGCGGCAAGCTTTGGTGGAAGTCCGGCCGCAGCGGGACTTGGACACCGTCGCTTTCCTAGGCGTGCTAGGACGATTTCGGGGCCTCTAGCTGCAACGCAACCTTTGGCCGCGGGCCACGCGGGGCGGGGCGGCGGCTGGATGAGCGAGCGCGCGGTCTCGAGCTCTGGGTCTGGCGGCGTTGTGAAGAGGAGGCAGTGGGCGGAGGCTTAGGCTGTGAGCTCTGAGCAGACGGTTTCGCACGGCCTGCTGCAGAACTGGAGCGCTTCGGGAGGAAGTGCCTCATGGCCTGGGTCGCTTTCTGCACCTCAGCGAACCTATCGGCGAAGTCTTTGACCGAGGTTCCGAAGAGGCCGGCAGGGGAAAGCGGCGCGTCGAGGAACGCGGTGCGCTCTGACTCAGACATGTCCGAGAGCGTCAGCCACAGGTGTCTCTCAGACACGGTGAGCGAGGCCATGCTCCGTCCAATGGCCTGTGCTGCCGACTTGGTAGTGCGGAGAGCGAGGTCTGTAGCGCTCCTCAGGTCCGGCACGCAGATTGCGTCAGGTCCTTTCTCATCCAGCTTGCGGAGGAGATCGGCCTGGTATATCTGGAGCGTGGCCATGGTGTGCAACGCTGACGCGGCCTGCCCGGCAGCGGAGAAAACGCGGCGGAGCAGGGCTGACGTCGTGCGGCAGGCTTTTGAGAGCAGCGCCATCTTAGCACGCCGTCCGGCGAAGGGCGGCATAAGTGCGCTGCAATAGCCTCTTCGACCGGCGGCAGGGAGTGGTAGCCTCTGTTCTTTGCGTCGTCGACAGCGGAGAACGCCAAAGAAACAGAGGATCGTGTCCTGGCAGAAAAAGGGGAGCTCCAAGACTTAGCGACTTCTTCATGAAGCTCAGGAAGAAAAGGCGCTGGCTTGGATGCAGGTGAAGTGCGCTCCCCAGGCAGGAAGTAGCCGTCCAGCCAGTTGTGAGCAGGCTGCTCAGGCGTAATCCACTCAAGGCCGAGGCTCGCCGTGGCCTGAGTGAGTATGTGCATGAGCTCCGCCTCAATGCTCGCTCTCTTCCCCGTTGAAGCACGGGCAGGGGGGGCGGGATCCTCAGAGCTCGCCCAATCCTCACTGCCTGATGCTAAGAGAGAGCAGGAATCCCCCTCTCGCAGCAGCACGTCGATCTCATCAGCGTCGTCGACAGAAGCGGCGGCAGACCGCGGCCGCTGTCCGTCCGGAAGTGATGCTGATGAAACCGGAGAAGCAGGCGGGCGCACCGGCGAGCTTTGACCAGGCAGGAAGCGCATATAACATGGCGGTCCCCGTCGCTGAGTGAGGCTCTGCACGAGCCGCAGGAAGGCATCTTAAAAAGACGCAGCTCTTTTAGACAGTGTGTGTCGCGCCGGCAAACACACACACAGTGCAGAGAAAAAGGATATAGGCGCTGGATAGCGCAGCAGGAAGGCGATGAAGGCGGCGCGGCCAGCAGCTTCGTCGATTCGTCCCGCTGAAGTGCTTCTTCAACAGCGCGGCTTCTTCTCGGATCCAGCGATGTGAGTTGCTTCGCTGAAGGATGAAAAATCAGAGATATGAAGCCTGCGAGCGGTATTTATAGACTTAAGCCACGCCCGTTTCGGCGGGACGTGACGCAGAGGGCGCGAAGCGCCCTCATTGGGTCTGACGTCACTCTAGGTCTCGCTCGATAGGCTTAAGCAGTTGCCAGCAGACCAGCCAATAGGCGCGCTAGCTGCCTCGCCTATGTCTGTATGCTGCCGCAACGCGTTTTACATTAATACAAAATTAAGGATAATTTTTTGGCTTCAGTATTCTCGTGGAAAAGGATTTTCCCCTAGCGTATTCTACGCAGTACGAGAGAATCTCTCGTAAGAGAATCTATATAAAATCTATGATTACGTTCACTTGCACAATCTCAATCGGGAAGATTGACTTTTTTTTACCACATTCCCAACGTTTGAGCTCATGCGCATATGCCATTAAAATAAATGAAGACCTCTGAAAAAAACTCTGAAGACCAATTATAGCCATTATGGTTTGCTGTTGAGTAAATGTGCACCTCAGGGTGCTGTTAACACCTGTGATGAATGCAGAGATGATCTATTCATTAGAGGTGTGAAAGCAACACATCTAAACACACAGGGAATGCACTGATGCAATAGCTGCTGCTCATTATTCAGGGGTCAGTTACAAAATATTTTGTTTTGATGTATTTTAATTCTAATTTTAATTTTCATGTAGGGGCAATCCTGCAGGCATTAAAAGAACATGGCAGCAGCTGAAATTTAAATATAAAAACATAATTCAGTCAAGTAAGGCTTGAGCATAGTATGGGTGTAGGCTACCTGACTTTACAAACATGTGACATATTAAATAACTAAATAGCATCCAGTGTCTAGCAGTGCAGCTGCATTTTTGGCTGAGGGAATTCCTGGACGGACTTCAGAGCCAGTCCCAAAGATCCAAGGTTGTTCATAAAATGTAAGAGGTTTACATACGTGTTATTTTTTATATAGGCTATTTTTGATATTTCCATTTATTTTACTTTGGGTTAGGATTTTTGTTGGTCCCAACAGATTCTGATGGTAATATCTGTCTTTTGGAGCCTCCTGTCCCAACAGAACCCCAGGCAGTTGTAAGTCGCCTACTCAATACACCAGAAATTATGACAAATAGTGTTATAAAGTGCACTCGACCAAATGCCACAGAGAGGCCTACAGAGGTAATGTTAACATTATGTGTCTACACATTAAGTGAACATGCAATTTATTCTTTTAGAACGCCTCATATATATGGGCTGATATGATATTAATCACCATTGTAGTTGTAGAAGTGAAATATATGTATGCAATTTATTCTGTATTAAAGGGATAGTTCAGGATTTTAGACATGAATCTCTATAGCTTCCCCATAAGCAGTGTGGTGCATTGACCATGACTTACCCCCGACAGCGTCCATAGACAGTAAAAGAAATGGACACAGCGACCCCATTGGAACTCAATTGAGACAAGTGAAGCCCGTTTTCAGCAATTTCTTAGCACTTCCTTTCCTGACGCGCAGACTCAAACCGAGCAAAGCGTTACACGGACCACGTGAGCAACCCGTCTGTCTTCTAGTAGCTGTGCCAAGAGAAATCTGAATCATTCCCTTCCGAATCTTGCAGAGACGGAGAGTGTGAGTAGGAGCTGTCTATGAGCTTGGAGCAGGAGAAACTTTTGCTAAGTATTCTGATTAATTATTTTGTCATTTTGCCTCCACGTCTCCCCGATTGCCCGCGAGCTTCTCCTCCTGTCCATACGGTAATCTCTCTAGTGTGCGACAGAGAGTCGCGTGGTTATGACGCAATCGTTAGCCTACTTTTACAAAAACTGCTTCTACGGGGCCATAACATAAGCTACAAGGTAATGGAGCATTTTATACATTGTCGTGTTTCTTTAGAAATAAAAAATGGACAAATGGAGTCTTTAAACGCCTCGGATGTAAAGTTATTCGCTGTCAAAGTGACGCCAAAATGAATGGAAGTCAATGGGATTGCTAACGCAAGTGAAGTTCCGCTCAAGATGGCGGCACCCGGCCGACTTCAACTTCCGGTCGACTTCCTTCCCGCTTGACAGCGTCCTGTGAGCCGAGCTCCGGTCCAGTTTTGGTCAAGATGAAATTAGTCCGGCAAGTTTGCTGGGGTCATGGCAATAAAGCTTTTTTCTTCTCAAATCAATATGTGTTCAAAAGAGTGATATATTTGCGTCACTAAAACGTTGTCTATGGAGAGGTCAGACCTCGTAATGGCTTGGCACTATTTTCTTCCCCATCATATCACTGAGCGCTGCCGCTACCTACAGCCAGCTGGGAGCTGGACCGGAGCTGGACCGGAGCTCGGCTCACAGGACGCTGTCGGGGGTAAGTCATGGTCAATGCACCACACTGCTTATGGGGAAGCTATAGAGATTCATGTCTAAAATCCTGAACTATCCCTTTAATCTGTAATACTCATATATAAAGTATGTATGTTACTAACTAACTGTATAACCTATTAGAATAGAGTGTTGTATAAGAAAAGACACTGTAACTTGTTTTGTAAGAGTTTTTATTGGAATCGGATTCATTAAGAAGAGACAATACAACTGGTTTTGTAAAAGTCTTTTTATTGGAACCTGTTTTATTAAAAACAAGACAATGCAACTTGTTTGGTAAAGGGCCTTTATTGTGAAATTGTTTTATTAAGAAAGACAATGGAGATGATTTTGTAAAGGTCTTTATTATTGAACTGTTGTAATCAGAGAAGACATTGCAACTTGTTTTTGCATTAATCTTTTTATTGTAATAATGCATGCAAGAAACGACAATAATGTACTCATGTTTAAGCATTTAATCAATAGATAGAAGTAACATTAAGTAGTGAAAAGCATGTAACTTAGCAAAGTAGAAATGGCAAGCATTACCCGTTTGATGAGGAGCATGAGAAGCAGGAGAAAGGCAGAGGGTCCAGAGCAGCAAACAAAGGAGAACAAAGGAAAGAGCTTTATATATGGAGTTACAAGGGGATTTCCAGAAGGGAGGACAGTTCAACACTTCGGATTGGACAGATTGTCTGTAAAGGACTGAATCTGTGCGGAGGGGGTGTGGACTATAAAAAGTATTGTAAAGAATGTCAAAGTTAGACGCTGTTTCACCAAGGATGGCCTCTCCGGTGTTAGATGCCTTGCCATTGCGCCTCATGAAGATGAAAGCTTGTAAATTATTTAGTTTTGATTTACTTTTATTTTTATTTTATATATTAGTACCCTTTATGTAAACTAGTTAACCTGTATTTAATAAAAATTAGATTTAATTGAAATTAAGAAGCTCGCCTGCCTTAAGTCTCTGTTTTACCAAATATTGAGCTGAACTAAACCACGGAGCAGTCTTTCGACTGAATTGTAAGTATGGAAATTTATATACTTATTGTTTAGAACGAATTCGACTGACTTTATCTAACCTGAGAATAAACAAAATAAGGTAGAATGTGTCTATATTTAATACCCAAACAAGGGGTTAAATTAAGCACCATAAAACAACATAAAACAATCTACACATACACATATTTCACATATTTATGTGGAGTAGCCTATAGAATCTAAGTTTAAATCTAAGTATAAACAGGTATTCTTATCTCTCCCCGCCCCCAGAGTGTGGAAGAACAGCAGGAGGACGGTCCAGCAACTTCTGTTGCACAGATGAACACAGTTCAGTGATTTCCAGTAAATGCCAGTTTAATTCTGTAGAATTTGTTTAGAACTACATTATGTAACTCTAATCTACTACTGTGTTTTCAGTTGCCAGTTAAGGAGTTATATAGACTTCATCTTGTTTATTTAAAAAAAAAAAAAAAAGCAATATTTTATTTATTAATAAAAGATAAATTTTATTAATAAAAATGTACTGAAAGAATGAATGAGGTGTTTAAACAACACTTCCTCTTTAAAAAAGGGGAGGAGACCGAAAGAAACTCTGGGTTTACTGAAGAAAACCTGCTCCCGACCAGGTTATGGCGCTTTTCCACTGCATGGTACGGCACGGTTCGGCTCGGTACGGTTCGACTCGGCGCGGAACGGTTCGGCTCGCTTCGCTTTTCCACTGCGTGGTATGACTCGACTCGGTACGGCACGGTTCGGTTCGCTTTAGCTCGGTTGCTTTTCCATTGCAGTTAGTACCGCTTCAAAATGGGTGGGACTGATCGTTATAGTTGCCGCCTCTACTGCCATGACATCATCGTAAACGTGCCACATTTCAAACGCACAACACAGGGGATGGTGCTCTTGATTCTCGGCATGTGGATGTTTTTAAATTAAATTAAACGTTCTTATAATGGTTTACTATATGGAAGGAAAATTCTTAACGTGTAATTAAACATTGCGTTCATATTCTGGGCTCATCTGATTTTTTGTACATAGCATAGCCTACTTTATGATTTTAGTATCATAATGATTAATAAATGCACGCACAATTATCCGTGAACTTGATTTGAACAAATGCCTTTCAACTTGTGTGTGCAAAATTCAGAATTAAATGAATGTGCAGCAATCTTTACAAATAGAGAGTCTAGGCCTAATGTAGCCTACTGTTTTAAACTACTGCCATTAAAAAAGCGCATTTAATGTTAATGTTATGTTATTTTTTTCCATCTGCCTATGTTGATTATGAAAAGTGAACAGCACGAGACGAGTAGAGAGACATGGAGCGCGTCAGACATAATTTTGACCACTTCATTAAGTTTTGTTCACTTTGTTTTCTTTAAAGTGAATTTCGTTTTGTATAAATTGTATCTTAATTTTAATAATTTTTTCATCAAACAATTGCCTGGATTGAATAAGATGCAAAATAGACAATTTAATCATTGAGGCGCCCGAGCGGTCACTTGCATTGTACGTTAACTGGAGCGCATCTCATCCTCAAATACACAAAGCTTGAAATGTCATTAAACGAAATAATTCAAAACAAAAAGAAATAGGCTACTCTCTTATGTAATCCATTATGTGCATTTCTCTCTATAGGCGCGTTTACTACGAATATGGCGATCGTCAACTTCATCTTTGCCATGCACAGACACTGACAGAAAACACTATTTTATAAATAAAAATCAGTGCACGCGTTTTAATAAACTTTAATTGTGATCATTAAAATAATTGAATATTAAATAATTTGTGGCCAATTTTTGCTCATTTATTAATAGTATATATATATATAGGCTATATATAGGCCTAATTTTATTAAATTGAACAAGCGCAAAATTCAGCATTCAATCAAATATTCAAAAAGACTTAATAATAATAATGTTATTTCAACATAATATCTCGTTATTTCGACATAATGTGCGTGCAACAAGCAAGATGTGCGTTTGTAAATCCGGGGACGCGTGCACTGATTTTTATTTATAAAATAGTGTTTTCTGTCAGTGTCTGGCAAAGATGAAGTTGACGATCGCCATATTCGTAGTAAACGCGCCTATAGAGAGAAATAACATTATTATTAAGTCTTTTTGAATATTTGATTGAATGCTGAATTTTGCGCTTGTTCAATTTAATAAAATTAAAACTAATTGTGATCATTAAAATAATTGAATATTAAATATTTTGTGGCCAAGTTTTTCTCATTTATTAATTATATATATATATATATATATATACACACATATATGTGTGTGTGTGCCCTCAGCACATGCGTTAAAAATTATCCAGCGCCGCCCCTGACTGCAAGAAACAGTTTACAAGAAACTTTTTAACTACAAGACACTACAGCGTTGGCTGTTGTCTACTGGCTATTTAAATCTAGCGGGTTTGTCTCGTGCATGGTCTCGTGTCGCAAATACAATGACACTGGTAGTGACGATTCTGTCTGACCAATCAGTGATCTTCAGTGTTTTCACGTCACATTTTAGTACCGGTACGGTACGCTTGGAACCTCAACAGAGGTGGTACCATTTAAAGCGAGCCGTACCATACCGTACCATGCAGTGGAAATGCGCCATAAGCGTGCCGTACCGAACCGAGCCGTACCGTACCATGCAGTGGAAAAGCGCCAAAGCGTGCCGTACCGAACCGAGCCGTACCGTACCATGCAGTGGAAAAGCGCCATAAGGTTCACATAGTAAGTTACCATGGTAACTGACTCTGAGTATAAGTTACCTCTCTTTCAGAAACAGGCTTGACTTACTCTGCTTTCTCAGGTTTAACATACCTCCCATTCTGGAACATAAAACTCAGAGTTTCCCTCATTTCAGGGTTAACATACTCAGAGTTTTCACTTAACCTCCTTTCTGAAACAGGCCCCAGGACACAGCCAAAGATCAGGAACCAGGAACAACGTCAACAAAGGAAATGCTCAGAAATGCAGTGGAAATGTACAAGACTTCACAGGGAATGATGAGGTGAACCAGGCTTATATGGGGTGAACTAAACAATATAATGAGACACAGGTTAATGTGATAATCAGGGATGATGAGTCCGGGCAGTGAATTATGGGAAATGTAATAGTGAGTGAATAATGATAGTCTGATGTGGAGTGCCCTCTGGTGGCTCTCAAGGGCACTCCAGCTGATGACCGTTACAAATGTCTTTATCTTGATTTCATCTTTTTTTCCTCTTTCCTTCAGTGATTCTGCTTGTTAACAGCAGGTGTTCCTCAGTGTCTCAATTAACTTCGAAAATTAACTGAATTAACTATGAAATTATTCACTCAGTCAAGTGTACTATATTAGTGCACTACTGTAGGGAATAGTGAATGAGGGTATAGGGTGTGATTGGAACACAGCCTCTGAGTGTCGACTTGAGCGCTGTTAATTCACAGTATGTTCCTGTAGGCTACTTTCTCAAAAATGAGAAATATCACCCAGAATGCATTTTTTCTACAGTATATTGCTGTTTTAATGTAAAACATGAAAGCATGTTACTGTAAAATTTGGCCATTTTTACAGTGTGCAGAGAGAGCTTTAAGTCTCAATTAATTGATGAATGCTTTTCATTACAAATCTGGTGAAATGTTGGGATGGTGTTTTTATCTGAAAGCTCTGAGATCTGCATATTTCAGGGCAATAGAGACAAATCCCAGGTATTTATTTAGTACAGTGGCCAGATTGACAAGGAACAGAATGTCAACAGAACAAATCAAATCAAATCATATCAAGTATATTTGTATAGCGCTTTTCACAATACAGATTGTATCAAAGCAGCTTCACAGTATTAAAATAAAATAATACAACAAAGTTTGTTTCTAGTGGAATTTATTGATTGATAGAATAAAATTAAATTAAATATCCCCAAAATATCCCCAATTGAGCAAGCCAAAGGCAACAGTGGCAAGGAACCGAAAAAAACTCCATCAAGTGACCTAATGGTGTCCTAAAACTCCATCAGGTGACCTAATGGAGAAAAAAAAACCTTGGGAGAACCCAGGCTCAGTCGGGGGCCAGTTCTCCTCTGGCATTTATGAACTAGAGGCCGGATTGTAGTTTGAAACTGTGAGATTAACAATATTATATGAATGCCTGGCTGAAAAGATGCGTCTTTAATCTAGTTTTAAACTGGGAGAGTGAGTCCGAGTAACGAACAGTATCAGGAAGGCTATTCCAGAGTTTTGGAGCCAAATGCGAAAATGCTCTCCCTCCTTTGGTTGATCTGGATATCCTAGGTATGACCAAAAGCCTCGAATTTATTGATCTTAAAGGGCGTGATGGATTATAGGGTGATAGAAGATCCGTTAAATAGACTGGAGCTAAGCCGTTTAGGGCTTTATAAGTCAATAGCAATACCTTATAATTAATACGGAACTTTATAGGTAGCCAATGTAGTGATGATAAAATCGGTGTTATATGATCATATTTTCTTGATCTAGTAAGAACTCTAGCGGCTGCATTTTGGACTAACTGTAGCTTGTTTATTGAGGATGCAGGACAACCGGCTAATAAAGCATTACAGTAATCTAGTCTCGAGGTCATGAATGCATGAACTAACTTTTCTGCATCAGAAACTGATAGCATATTACGTAGCTTAGCAATGTTTCTAAGGTGGAAAAAGGCTGTTTTCGTAACATACGAAATATGATTTTCAAAAGACAGGTTACAATCGAGTATAACACCCAGGTCTTTTACTGTAGAGGATAAAGTAACAGGACATCCTACGATGTCAAAGTTGTATTGTGAGAGGTTCTGTGGGCGGTTTTTTGAACCGATAAGTATTACCTCTGTCTTGTCTGGATTTAATAAAAGAAAATTACGCGTCATCCAATCTTTTATATCTTTAACCCTCTGGAGTCTGAGGGGTTTTTGGGGTCCTTGAGATGTTCTGACATGCCCTGACATTTGTGCTTTTTTCAGTTGCTTATAAACATATTAATGGCAAAGGTGTAAATTCACTCTATTTAGCACAAACAGGGCTACCATAATATGTGAACAACTTGCATGTACATGTTTGTATTTTTGATAGAATAATGTTTATGCATGGTTTTTTAAAAAACAAAAAACTAAAGTTTCTGAAATAAGGCCATAAAACACATTCTAAATATATGTAAATAAGACTTTTGACTAATGGATGTCGTTGCCTAGTATTTTTTCTTCAAAATTATGTGAAAATCGTCCTGCCTAATCATTCCCATAACACAATACATTGATTTAAATCTTGTAAAACACTTTTTGTTTGGAAAGGCCATATGCGGGTGGGCGTGATTCACACCTATGGAGTCAATGGGGCCGCATAATGAGGCTGCATAGGTAATGAGCCTTTCATTCAGGTGTGTGAATGAGCCACAAGAATGCAAGGACAATATATAACTGGTTTGTTGTTTTTTCCACAAATTTTGCTTGCAAATTGTACAATATCCAAGGTAAACATTTCTAGTAATTGTGCAGTTAATTGTTCTCATACTGTATTTTCAGATTTGGAATATATTCTCTTCCCAAATGTGTCACTAATAAAGCATAATAAAATGATTTAAAGATAAGGCTTATAATGACCTTTTAAGATTTTGTTTACATCTATCCTTATATATATATATATATAATTTTTTTTTTAAGGTTATACAATTACAACAACATTTATAATTGTAACAATATTTCCAGTGTAATCTTTCTTTGTATTCGCGATTCATATTAAAACAGTATTTTTGCCAGCTGTAGTAACTCCACAACAGCACGCATCTTTGCGTTCATTCATTCATAGTAACGCGATTCATATTAAAACAGTATTTTTGCCAGCTGTAGTAGCTCCACAACAGCACGCATCTTTGCGTTCATTCATTCATAGTAACGCGATTCATATTTAAACAGTATTTTTGCCAGCTAGCTCCACAACAGCACGCATCTTTGCGTTCATTCATTCCGATTAGAACAAAGCAAACAGAACTGACCTAATTCCTCAGCGGGATCCGTTTGCTCCTCGAAATGATACTTCCAGAACTTCTGAGGTAAATTTTTGCAGGATTATTATCAAGACAGTATTATTCCTCACAGCATCGTAAAGTACATAAGTCTGAAAGTGAACTCGCGGTGTGTGTTATCCAGCTGATGGGCGTTTTACAGGTTTGTTTGGATCGGCTCACATTTGCGTTTGAATAGCGCGTGCTCTCCGTGGGCGGAGCACATTAAAACTTAATTAGCTGAGATGAGAACGACTGACATCTCTCTTTTTGCATACATATTACATAAACTGTGAATATTTGTTTTTTATAAAAATTACTTCGTTTAAAAGATGAGAATTCAAGCTTCATGTCTGTATGTCTGAATGCCTGTTTGACTGAGTATTCACTGAGTTATGGTTCATTTTCGGACGCGTTTCAGAATGGACTACACTGACAGAGAGGAGGCAGAACTCGCTTCGTGTTTATTTTTCTTTATTTGGCAAAAAGCACAACACTTTGTTTTTATTGTGAGTATACACAAAAATAATACACATTTAACAGAATCGATTGATGTATGAAACTCCAATGGAAAATCAAAGTCAACCGAGTATTTTTGATTTTCTTTTACACTGCTAAAAAAAAAGCGAGCTGGTATCGCCGGCGATACCGCCGACCTCTGGGGGTTAACACACTCTGTCAATTTGGATAATTTAGCGTTTTCATCTGGCCGTGATGAAATATATATTTGAGTGTCATCAGCATAACAATGGAAACTAATTCCATGTTTCCTTATAATATTTCCAAGTGGCAGCATATATATTGAGAATAACAGAGGGCCCAACACAGATCCCTGCGGCACTCCATAGTTTACTGGAATTATGATCGATTTTTCTCCATTTAAATAGACAAAATGGTAGCGGTCTGATAAGTATGATCTAAACCAGCTTAATGCTTGTCCTTGAACACCAGTATAATTTTGTAGTCGATCTAAGAGTATTGTATGATCTATAGTATCGAACGCAGCACTTAGATCAAGTAAAACTAGTATTGAGATGCAGCCTTGGTCAGAAGCTAAGAGTAAATCATTTGTGATTTTAACGAGCGCAGTTTCAGTGCTATGATGCGGCCTGAATCCTGACTGAAACTTTTCATAGATATCATTTTCTTGCAAGAAAGAGCCCAGTTGAGTGGACACAACTTTTTCTAGTATTTTAGACATAAAAGGTAGATTTGAAATGGGTCTATAATTTGCTAGATTATGCGGGTCTAATTGTGGTTTCTTAATGAGAGGTTTTATCATTGCCAGTTTAAATGTTCTTGGAACATGACCTAAAGATAAAGACGAGTTAATAATATTGAGGAGAGGCTCTTCCACTACAGGTAACACTTCCTTCAGTAGTTTAGTTGGTATAGGATCTAATAAACATGTTGTTGTTTTAGATGAAGTGATAAGTTTATTTAACTCTTTTTGTTCTATAGTTGTAAAGCACTGTAATTGTTCTTGCGGGGGGGAAATTGAGGCTGAATTATAAGGTGCGATTGAGGATTGAACGTTTACAATTGTGGTTCTGATGTTTTCTATTTTCTCAGTGAAGAAGTTCATGAAATCATTACTACTAAACTGTAACGGGATATTTTGTTCGGGTGACGTCTGTTTATTTGTTAGTCTAGCCACGGTGTTAAATAAAAACCTTGGATTGTTTTGGTTGTTTTCTATTAGTTTGCGGAGATGCTCAGCCCTGGCCGCTTTTAGGGCCTTTTTATAACGTGACATACTGTCTTTCCACGCGATTCTAAAGACCTCTAAATTAGTTTGTTTCCATTTACGCTCTAAATTACGGGTTTCTCTCTTTAGAACATGCGTAGTATTATTGTACCATGGTGCTTTAATTTTCTCTGTGACCTTTTTTAATCTAACGGGTGCAACAACATCTAATGATCTAGAGAGAATGGTGCTCATAGTGCTAGTTAGTTCTTCTAGTTCATCTGTTTGTTTGGGTTCAGGCAGCAGCTGAGACAGATCAGACAAGCAACTCGAGAAATTATCTATGGTGGATGGAAGGATTGTTCTGCCTGGTCGAAAACGCGGCGCCGCATGACATATTACAGCAGTACGTAATATGCAAGTTACCAAGTAATGGTCAGTGACATCATCACTTTGTGGAATGATATCTATATCGGTTGGATCGGATCCATATGATATAATTAAATCGAGTGTGTGATTAAGACGATGAGTTGGTCCGGTGACGTTTTGTTTGACCCCAAAGGAATTTAATAAATCTATAAACGCAGCCCCTAACGCATCATTTGGATTATCTACGTGTATGTTAAAATCTCCAACAATTAATGCTTTATCTACATTGACCAATAGATCTGAGAGAAAATCTGCAAACTCTTTTAGGAAATCAGCGTAAGGCCCAGGCGGTCTATATACGGTAGCCAAGGCTAGAGATAATATGGATTTTTTTCTAACATCTAAGAGCGTAACATTTAGTACAAGTATTTCAAACGAAATAAACTTATAACCCGTTTTCTGAGTAACATTGAGAATATCTCTATAGACCGCTGCAACACCGCCGCCACGACCAATCAGACGGGGTTCGTGCTTATAGGAGTATCCTAATGGAGTAGACTCATTTAGACCGAAATAATCATTAGGTTTAAGCCAAGTTTCAGTAAGGCAAAGTACATCGAAGCTATTATCCGTGACTATTTCATTTACAATAACTGCCTTAGGTGTGAGTGATCTAATGTTTAGAAGACCTAGCTTTAGAAATTGTTTTTGGTTACTAATGGCAACATTTTCTGGTTTAATAACAATTAGATTTTTTCTAGATCCTGCAGTAGATTTATTATTTGATCTCACTAAACGAGGAATAGACACAGTTTCTATGCAATGTTCTACACTATTTATATCAGTTAATTTGGTGCAGCAGAGACTATGATTTGAACTTTTGGTTACTAGTCAAAAGGTATTTAACATTTTGGAGATGTTATCTGACAGAAGATCCGATCCGAATCTGCTTGGGTGTAAGCCATCAGCACGGTAAAGCCTAGGACGCTCCCAAAACAGATTCCAATTATTTACAAAGAGCAGTTTCTGCTCATTGCACCATGATATTAACCATTCATTTAGCGCGAATAATCTACTAAACTTTTCATGACCTAGTCGGTACGTGGGAAGCGGTCCTGACACAATGATCGTTATATCTGTGGGCGGTTTTTTGAACCGATAAGTATTACCTCTGTCTTGTCTGCAGCATCAAAACCAACAACATGTGTGCTGGATGTCCTATACCCACTAAGCTAATAAAAAAGAGTTACCTTTAATCTCAGAACATCTCCTGAACATTATTACTTTACCCTTCCCCAAGGACACATCTCAAAAAAATGTTTAATTTGGTAGTAATTAAAGGAGTATCAGTGAGGAATTTGGCCCTATCATAGCACAGAGACTACAATTCAACTATGGAATAGCCTTCCTAGCACTTTTCGGGACTTAGACAATCTCTCAGTTTAAATCTAGAATAAATATTATTTTTTTATTCAAGCATACACCTATTTAATTCATTCATACCTCACAGCTCATGGTATTGCAACACTATTTAGGTCTGCTGGAACGAAAGACACCTCTCATACCATTCACTTCCAACTCTATGTCGCTTTGAGGTCCTCGCGCCGACCGTTTAATGCGGGTCTCATGATCACAAACTCATCAGTTTTCGGTCACTAAACAGGTTGTACAGTACAGTGTCATTGGACATCATAAAACCAGCCAATGGACCGTGGTTTGATTACTGAGAGAGTCCTTCTGTGTCTGTCATTATACTGTCTGTGGTGCTGAGCATCTGCTTAGATGGAGTTAGTGTGCATCACTGATCATTATCCTGAATCAACATTAAACTGACTGAACAATGACACTATTGTCTTTTTAGAGCTGCTTTATAGCATAATTGAATTCTGTTAGCATTCCCTTCTTCTCCCCCTGAGTCAAGTCAGTAAAAGTTCACTGTCGCAGTGTGATTGGTAAAATGGTCTTCATTTCATTGCAGTCATTGGCATTATGAGAAAGACTGAACACTGTTTAATCCTGTTCTCCTCTTTGGGTGGTGTCTCTTCAATATATCTGATGATTCTCTCCTCTCCCCGAAATAGGGTTGCCAACTTCAGAAAAGGAAAATGCGGGACAATCGTGGTTATTTATAGGAAAATGAGGGACACTCAAAATATTTGTTCTGTATCACACAGTGTACGTCATTTCAGTGTCTGCAGTTAAGTATGTGTTTAAAAGGTTATCAGACATAAACACATTTGTATTGCTTAACCTATTTATGTATTTAATCCTAAAAATAATTTTAATGTCATACATAAAAAAAAGTCACATTACAAACAAACCATCGTTCAAAAAAACAGCATTTATCTAAAATAGAAAGCTTTTTTAACATTATACACTAGGCTTACAGTTCAAAAGTTTGGGGTTAGTAAGATTCTTTTTTGGGAGAAAAAATAAAGAAAGTAATTGCCTACTTTTATTCAGCAAGGATGCATTACATTAATCAAAAGTGACACTTAAGATAATGTTACAAAAGCTTTCTATGTACTTTCTAAAAGCTTTAAAACATTAATAATAATCAGAAATGTTTTTTGAGCATATTATTCCCTCAGGTAGATGACATGTTTTCTTGCGTGGCTGGATGTTAGACTCATGAACAATAATCACGTTGTTTGCATTCGCCAAAATTGATTAGCCGAAATCAAAACGTGGACAGTGAAAGGAAATTACCATTAGCGCGAGACGAGTCCGGCTTGAAGCGGAAGCGACCAGACGGCAGAGGATGTTCGCAAATCAAACAATGATTTGTCTCAAAACAGTGATTAAAAAAAGCTGTGATTGGATGATGACAGGTGTCGGTGATCATTCTCAAGTGTCGTGGTCAGCACTGCTGCTGTTGCTGTTGTATCAGTCAGTGGTTTATCAGCTTGTCAAAAAACGGGACACGGGATGTACAAGTACACTGACAGCTAAATATGTATCTGCCTGAGGGACTGTGATATACCGGTATTTAGTTCCCCATCGTTTCGGGGAACTCCCGAAACATTATTCATGTCGGCACTAATGATGTTCGACTCCGCCAATCGGAGATCACCAAAATTAATATTAAAGAGGTGTGTTAACTTGCAAGTACGATGTCAAGGACTGTAATTTGCTCTGGCCCCCTTCCTGTTCGCAGGAGTGATGAGATAGTTAGTAGATTGTGTTCGCTTAACCGTTGGCTGTCTAAGTGGTGTCCGCTTAATAATATAGAATTCATAGACAATTGGAAAAGTTTTTGGGGCAAACCTGACCTGTTGAAAAGAGATGGTATTCATCCCTCCTGGGATGGTGCTGCTCTTCTCTCTAGTAATATGGCTCATAGTCTTAGAGCTCAAACATGACAATCTGGGGCTCAGGTCAGGAAGCAGACAGACTGGCTAAACCGACCGTCTGCTAGCGGCCTCGCGTTACCCAGGTGAGATAAATCCCATCACATAGAGCCTCTTTCACCTAGCTATCATCATATAGAGACTGTGTCTGCTCCCCGAATTTGGAAATCCAAAAAACGTTTTAACCCATCTAAGGTTAAAAATTTAATTGATGTTCAACAAATAAAAAACAGCTATAATACAGACGAGCAAATGCTAAAGCTTGGGTTGCTGAATATTCGATCGCTTACTTCAAAAGCACTCATTGTTAATGATATGATTTCAGATAATAACCTAGATGTGCTGTGTTTGACAGAAACCTGGCTAAAACCAAACGATTACATTACTTTAAATGAATCAACCCCGCAAGATTACTGTTATAAACATGAACCTCATCTGAAACGCAAAGGGGGTGGTGTTGCTGTAATTTATGGTAATAGTTTCAAAACCACTAAGAAATCAAGTTTCAAATATAATTCTTTTGAAGCATTGGTGCTTAATGTAAAAATATATAGTGTAAATGATAAATCACGTTTGAGATTTGTGCTGGCTACTGTATACAGGCCACCAGGGCACCATACAGACTTTATCAAAGAATTTGCGGACTTTCTATCAGAATTAATATTGACTGCAGATAAAGTACTAATTGTTGGTGATTTTAATATACACATCGATAATGAAAAAGATGCATTGGGATTGGCATTTAAAGACAT
Source organism: Vimba vimba (assembly GCA_022828995.1). Lineage (NCBI taxonomy): Eukaryota > Metazoa > Chordata > Actinopteri > Cypriniformes > Leuciscidae > Vimba > Vimba vimba. The sequence continues at coordinate 63,744,602 of CM040817.1, read as the reverse complement.
TGTAAATTCAATTGGAGTTAGACAACACGTGTCAGGACCTACTCATCGTCGTAATCGTACTCTAGATCTAATATTATCACACGGAATAGATGTTGATGCCGTTGAAATTCTGCAGCAGAGCGATGACATCTCAGATCATTATCTAGTCTCGTGTAATTTGCATTTAGCCAAGGCTGCAAAGTCGACTCCGTGTTTCAAATATGTGAGACCTATCACTTCTGCCACTAAAGATTGCTTTATTAATAATCTTCCTGATCAGTTTCATCATCTCAGCATCCCGGATAGCTTAGAAGAACTTGATATTACAACAGAAACGTTTAACTCTCTCTTTTCCAGCACTTTAGACACAGTTGCTCCGTTGCGCTTAAAGAAGATTAAAGAAAATAGTCCAACACCGTGGTACAACGAGCACACTCAGGCACTTAAGAGAGCAGCCAGAAAAATGGAGCGCAACTGGAAGAAAACAAAACTAGAGCTATTTCGCATTTCATGGAAGGAGAGCTCGATTGCTTACAGAGAGGCTTTAAAAGCTGCTAGATCTGCTTATTTTTCAACCCTATTAGAAGAAAATAAACATAATCCTAGGTATTTATTTGAAACGGTGGCTAAACTAACGAAAAATAAAGCTTCAAGCACCGAAGTTTCCAAGCAACACAGCAGTAATGATTTTATGAACTTCTTCACTTATAAGATTGATAATATCAGGGACAAAATTATAACTATGCAACCGTCTACTACAGTATTGCATCAGGCAGTGCATTGTAGTCTCCCTGAGGAAAAATTTGATTCATTGGTTGCTATAGGAGAGGAAGAATTTACTAAACTCGTTAAATCATCTAAATCGACAACATGTATGTTAGATCCTATACCGACTAAGCTACTGAAAGAGATGCTTCCAGAGGTCATAGATCCTCTTCTTAATATCATTAATTCATCTTTGTCTCTAGGATACGTACCAAAAAACTTTAAGCTGGCTATGATTAAACCGCTTGTTAAAAAAACGCAACTTGATCCTACAGAATTAGTCAATTACAGGCCGATCTCGAATCTACCTTTTCTGTCAAAGATATTAGAAAAGGCAGTATCCTCACAACTGTGTTCCTTTCTTGAAAGAAATGATATCTGCGAGAATTTCCAGTCCGGATTCAGACCGTACCATAGTACCGAGACAGCTCTCATTAGAGTCACAAATGATTTGCTCTTATCATCCGATCGTGGTTGTATCTCGCTATTAGTGTTACTCGATCTTAGTGCTGCATTTGACACCATTGACCACAACGTTCTTTTAAATAGATCAGAACATTATGTTGGCATTACGGGAAATGCACTAGCATGGTTTAAATCATACTTATCTGACCGTTATCAGTTTGTAGCAGTAAATGATGAGATGTCTCATCGATCACAAGTTCAGTATGGCGTACCACAAGGCTCAGTACTAGGACCGCTGCTGTTCACTCGGTACATGCTACCATTAGGAGATATCATTAGGAAACATGAAATTAGCTTTCACTGTTATGCTGACGATACTCAGCTGTATATTTCTTCAAAACCTAACGAAACTTATCAATTCACAAAATTAACGGAATGCATAGCGGATATAAAAAATTGGATGACTCGTAATTTCCTACTTCTTAACTCTGAAAAAACAGAGATTCTAATTATTGGACAAAAAACTTCCGCACGTAATAACCTAGAATACTGTCTAACACTCGATGGCTGCTCTGTTAAGTCTTCGTCGTCGGTTAGGAACCTGGGTGTGCTCTTTGATACCAATCTTTCATTTGAAAGTCACGTGTCTAGTATCTGTAAAAGTGCTTTTTTCCATCTTAAAAATATATCTAAATTACGCCATATGCTCTCATTGACAAATGCGGAACAATTACTTCATGCGTTCATGACCTCAAGGCTAGATTACTGTAATGCTCTACTGGGTGGTTGCCCTGCACGCTTAATAAACAAACTACAGCTAGTCCAAAACGCAGCAGCTCGAGTTCTTACCAGAACCAGGAAGTATGACCATATTAGCCCGGTTCTGTCAAAACTGCATTGGCTCCCTATTAAACATCGCATCAATTTTAAAATATTGCTGATTACTTACAAAGCACTAAATGGTTTAGCTCCGCAGTACTTGAGTGAGCTCTTAACACACTATAGTCCGTCAAGTCTATTGCGATCTCAAAATTCCGGCCAGTTACTAATACCTAGAATATCAAAATCGACTGCTGGCGGCAGATCCTTCTCCTATTTAGCACCAAAACTCTGGAACAGTCTTCCTACCATTGTCTGGGAAGCAGACACACTCTGTCAGTTCAAAGCTAGACTAAAAACACATCTCTTTGACCTAGCATTCACATAATACATTATAGACTTCTATAATTTAATGTTAGGCTGCATAGATTAGGTCAGCCGGAACCGGGAACACTTCCCATAAATCCTGATGTACTCGTTACATCATGAGAAGAATGGCATCTACGCTAATTTTAGTGTCTGTGTTTATCCCGAGGTTTTCCTGCTGCCTGCCGGATCCAGGCCGTATCCAGATCTGACGAAGGACCTTCGCCTGGACCGATGACAACGCAGTGCTGAAGTGCCAACTAGTCTCTCCCTATGGAGGATCCCTCTACCACTATACAGATAAGGCGTTGTCGGGAAAATTTGTTTCGCGTTCCTACCCCAAAGCAACAAAATAAAATAAAATTCGTTATCAAAATTTATAAGGAAAGACAAGTACTTTGTTTAGGCTTGGCTTGTAGGGAATTCCAAACCTGCGTATATTCAAACGCACATAACTATAGAACCCATTCTAAATGCGCATGTGAACGCCATCAGCGTTTCTCACAGGATCGCGTTTAAAGTCTGTGTAGAGCGAATAGTGTCGTCTTAGCGGCCCCTAATTTAATAACAAATGATCGTTGCGACGGAAGCAAATCAATCAAAACTAACTTTAGATGGAAAATAACTTAACTCTGCTATAAAGCCAAAACAATCTCTGTTACCTTAAATTATACGCTTATCTCTGTGAAGCTGCTTTGAAACAATCTACGTTGTTAAAAGCGCTATATAAATGAAGATGACTTGACTTGACTAATATAAACGCTACGGGGAATGCCTTCGGCATGCGTTATCTGAAGCCACTATACAACTATTCCAATCTGGATTGGTGCGCATCATCGTGCGTCATGACGTTGCATGTGACGGTGACCCGGACGCTATATAAGGGTCACAGGAACAAGGAAATGACAGCTTCTGTTCTTCAGCAGCGTTCAGTGTCAAACTGTACGTCTTATTTGGTGTTGTCTGTCAAATCTACTATGGCGAAGGCAGTGTGCGTCTCCTTGATTTAAGAAAAATAAAGAAGCAAGGATGGCGCACACTTGCTTTGTGGTGTTGGGTTGTGAGCGGAGCTTGCACGGACAGTTCTCAAGGGCACTGTCTATTTTGTGCAAACTGAAAGGATTCTGTGACTGGGAATCTCACGTTTGCCGAGGCAGCGCGCAGATTACAGGTCTGCAGCGAGTAGACTCCGAGTTTACTCTGAAAATAAATGCTCCGCTCCCGCCTGAGCCTGTTTAAAAAGAATAAAAACAGGCTTGCGTTCCTAGTGCATCAGCTCGCGTCTGTTGAGGCAGCGCGTTGTCTGTTTGCATCGGGTTCGCACGTGGAGCAGTGTTTACGGGTCTCGCGCACGGTTCGGAAGCCCGCGTCACTGCAGCTTCTTCCGACCGTGTTAAAGACCCGGTGTTTGATTTATCTGATTCTGAGGAGTCAGATACTATCAACACTGAACCACAAATATTCACCACATTATGAGGAGTTGCTGGAGAAAGACTGGGGCTGTAATGAAATTAAATGTATGGTCATTTAATAAGCAGGAAGCGACTAAAAAGAGTGCTTCCTGCAAACCCAGTCAAAAGTTAGAGTCTTTCTTTTTTCAAACGATCTCCATACTGAGGTATTGCACCAAATTCGATCAATAATCCGTAATTCAGAACACACTCGTGTCTTCAGACTGCCGCCTCTGCCTATTGTCTTCTAGTACCTCGACTTTGATCAAGACCGCTCTGCTTATCTGCGCACTCGTCTCTTCAAACTGCCGCTTCCCTCTCTTCAGACCGCCACGCATACTAAACCCCAGACCGGCACGCACACTGAACACTGAACGCTGAACACCGAACGTTGAAATAGCCACTTGATTATCCACTGCAGCTGTCGCTCATCAACATGGGCGGCCATGACAGGTCACCGGAACCGGCCTGGTGTTACACCGGAACTGTTTCCCCAAGGGAACTCGTTCCGTTTGTTATAGTTCCTATTTGTCACTCCGTGACAATAACATTGAACCTGCCCAGGGACTACGGGTGGAAATTAGCTCTTGAGCTAAAACCTGGTACTATGCATCTCTCCCCTTGAGTTTAATGTTTATTGTACGCTGTCCCTGTTTCTCTAAATAAATAAATAAAATAAATAAAACGATCATTAGTTCTTAACTTAGGGGCCGCTAAGAAGACACCGTTTTAATAGGAAACTCTAACAGACTTTAAACGTGAAACCTGTGAGAACGCTGATGGCGTGCACATGCGTATTACGAGTTCAGTCTACTGGTATGCGCGTTTGAATATATGTGTGCAGGTTTGTAATTCTCTACAAACCAAGCCTACTTGTCTGGCCTTAACATTTTTGATACAGAATTGTATCACTTCGGGGTAGATACGCAAAACGAATTTTCCCGACAACGCTTTATCTGTAGAGTGGTAAAGGGATCCTCCATAAAGAGAGACTAGTTGGCACTTTAGCACCCCGCTATGACATCGGGTCCAGGCGAAGGTCCTTTGTCAGATCTGGATACGGCCTGGATCCGGCAGGCTGCGGGAAAACCTCGGGATAAACAAAAACACTAAAATTAGCGTAGATGCCATTCTTCTCATGATGTAACGAGTACATCAGGTTTTATGGGAAGTGTTCCCGGTTCCAGCTGACCTAATCTATGCAGCCTAACATTGAATTATAGAAGTCTATAATGTGTTATGTGTATGCTAGGTCAAAGAGATGTGTTTAGCTTTGAACTGCCCAGCTTTTGCCCGTCGTTAAACTAGCAAAAGTGGATTCAGACACGTCCTAAATGCACTTGCACCTTGTGCTTTAGACCATGTGCTTAGATCGTTAAAATAGGCCCTTGATCGTCCTTGATGTGAACAGGCCTTAAGACTAATCCTTGTTGTAAAGTATAAATATGTGGTGTATAATAAACAGTTTGGCTAGAAAATCTAGCAGTATTTGTATTGTTGTGACACTTTGGATGAGTGGTAAACAGAAAAAGAGTTGCACAGGCATGATGACATGTCACACAGATCAATGTCCCTTTATAATGAGTTTAGCATCATGCTCTTGCTGTGTCCTTGCACCCTGATAATAACTTTATATGTGAGAATTTTCAATGTAGTACATCAGCAAGTTAAAGTTATAAACTCTCTGATGAATAGTAAATGTGCAAATAAAGGTTCAGTAAGGAAGAAATCTGAGAGTAAAGCTGCTCTGACGTTAGGACTCATTGTGACCGTTTATCTGCTTTCCTGATTTCCCACTATATGATATTTCAGCAAAGCAACCTTTCTGGTCAAACTCTTGACTGATTGTCATTTTGTCACTCATTTTTTGTATTCAATTTATATTAAGGTTGGTAAAGCACAAACCCATTGTAGCTTATGTCACAGACTGAGAGAATATCTATTTCCTCTGTTGTAATAATGAGGGAAATGACGGATCTGATGTTATATTTCACTCCTACATTTGGTAGTACGACGGAAATGCCATCTGAGAGAGACATAAACAGAGAAGCACAGCTAAAATAAATATTTTTATTGTGTTTGCATAATGTTTTTAATAGATCATTAGTTCACCTAATGAAATTTGTCATTATGTCTCACATTATTCTATAGGTTTATCTTTATTCTATAGTTTTATCTTGAGATTTTTCTATGAATTCTTATTATAGAAATATGCACCATATTCAACATATTAACAGTGCAAAATTTGGTAACACTTTATTTTACAGTGTCCTTGTTATATATCTGAAAAATGTATTTACCATAGTAATAACAGTAAATTATGCATAATGACATGCAACTAACCCTAAACCAAACCTTAATGCTAGCCTAACCTTAAAGTACATGTTGTTAATTAATAATCAGTACTTAAATATATAATTACACTGTAACAATGACACCGTAAAATAAAATGTAACCAAAAATGTTGTTGCATGTAATGCGTTTGTGTGTGTGTGTGTGTGTGTGTGTGTGTGTGTGTGTGTGTGTGTGTAGATGAATGAATACTGTATATACACACACTCACCACACATGTTGGGTGTCCATATTTTATGGGTTTATGGGGACATAGACATAATGATTTTTATATTGCACAAACTTTATCCCCTGAACCTAACCTTACCTCTAAACACAACCCTCACAGAAAACTTACATTTTAAAAATAAAAATAAATAACATAATTTATAACATGTTTTCTTCATGGGGACCATAAAAAAAATGTTTTTCCACAAGGACAGACATTTCTGATATTACTATCTTTGTGGGGACGTTTAGGTTTATCAGGACACACACACACACACACACACACACACACACACACACACACACACACACACACACACTGTGATTTCTAATCCAGGAACCATCTTTGAGAGCCTTGGTGGAAGAGTGGGGTAACATCTCGCAGTAAGAAAAGGCCAGTCTGCTGCAGTCCATGAGGATGATCTGTGGGACTTACAGCAGCTCCTGGCTACACCAGATATGACTGCTTATTTTCATATTGTTCAGGGACTCATTGTTCCATTTCTTTTCATCAAATGTCTGCAGAACTTGTTTAGATTATGTCCCAGTTGTTGAATCTTTTCATACCAATATTTATACATTAAGACATTTTCTGGAAATAAAATCAGTTGAAAGTTAGAGGACATCACTTTTTTTACCGAGTTTAGTTCTGTTTGACTGTCACTTTTTTGTCATAATGTTTTTGATAACACAGATGCAACATGACTGATGAAAGTGATTAAGCATAAAGCACATAATATCTACATTTACCATTTATTCCAGTACATTGAGGATTTATGCTGCGTGCTCAGTTTATTAAATTAGCTAATTTAATACAATTTATGAGCATTGTGTCGATTTATTTCAGTGTGTGTGGAAAAAAGTTAAATTGAACATCAAATGCAGAAAACATACTCTCTGAAATAAGCTACATACATGTACAGATACATGTAGTGTAAATTACAAATATAAATCCTACAAAGATAATCATATCCTTTATGAGTGACAGCTTTACCAGTTTAATTACTATTGATGCTCTGTAAAAATATCGACCAGAGAGGATGCTGGCTGAAATATCTTCAGAGTTAAGATGTGTTTAGCTGTCTTTTTAAACCAGGGATAAAATAAAGCATAGATCAGTGGATTCAGACCTGAATTTGTGTACACAGCCCATGTCAAAACATTTAAGGTTGTGGGAGAGATTACTGATATAGAACAGATATAGTATGGTATAAAGCAAAGCATATAAACTATCACAATGATTCCTAATGTCAGAGCAGCTTTACTCTCAGATTTCCTCCTCAATGAACCTTCCGTTACACATTTACCACCCTTTATCAGAGAGTTTATAACTTTCACCTGCTGATGTACTACATAGAAAATCCTCAAATATAAAGATATGATAAGGGTACATGGAAAACTAAAAGACATGAACATATCAGTAACTCTCCAAGCAAATCTTAGCGGAAGAGAACACTCTCCATAACACAAGTCTGTTCTGAGTGAAGTGTAAAAAAATCCATTATCAATTACAATGGTACTGGTATAAGCTGAGAAACAAACCCAGCTCAGACAGATGCTCACTAAAGTTTTAGTTGTAGTTATTTTCTGTGGGTACTGTAAAGGGTGACACACAGCCACATAACGATCAAAAGCAATTAAAACTAAATTACTGAGAGATCCTGAGAAGAGCAATCCAAAGATTATCATAAACAGATCACAGAAAGTGTCTCCAAAGTACCAACACGTCTCAATCTGCCTAGAGCCCTCTACGGGTATAATAAATCCCATAAGCATGTCAGCCACAGCCAGAGAGAGAATAATCAGGTTTGTCGGAGTGTGAAGCTTCTTGAAGTGAGAGATGGAGATGATCACCAGCAGGTTCAGAAACACAGTCCATACTGACAGCAATGATAAAAACGTATACTTGATATTGTATTCATATTTAGAGCGTTTTCCCTTGATACATGATGAGTTGATGTCAGGAAAGCAGTATTGAGTCTCATGAACCTCTGTCTCATAGGCCATGAGTGAGTCTCCTGCTGTTAGGAGTTTGTTCTGCTCTCTTTCTTGTCATATAATTTATACAGTGTCTGAATCAGACGGTCCACCCATCTACTGCCCACTGATGATGTAACATTCAAATGTTTTTTTTTTTTATCTTTGTTTTTTTTTTTAACATTAGCTTTGAAACGCAGTTAATTTCTTCAGTCCAGATTAGAATTCTCTTACACGGGTCAAAAGTTAAAGCATTTTTTGTTTTGTTTTTTGCATCATTTCTTCACTGTCTTGGTATAGTTTAGTATTTCCACATGAAAGCAAAGCACAGGTGGAACTGAACTGAACACAGGTGTGGTGGATTTTGCTCTAATCAGTAATCAGCCACTGTAGATCACCCTTCCTTTGAGCGGCTCCTGGAACTCATCTGAGGGGTCTCTTGCTGTGGTTAAGATGATTTCTGTGAATTAGGAATGGGGTCCAGAAATAGAGGGGTTATGTCATCCATTGGAACTCAAGAATGCTTGAGCTGTCCATAACCCTCCCAGTTTACCCTGTAAAATAACTATTGCAATGTAATAGGTGGGCAATAACTGTCCCATATACAGAACACATTATCAAAAATGGTGAAATAATCTTTATACTGTACAGTGAAAAAGCTATTGAATTGAACATATGTGTAATAAAAAGGTTTCAGTTCCCAATGACATCCATTATATGGACAAAAAAATACATTCTACAAAATATCTCTTACCGGTTTGGTAAGACATGAGTGCGAGGGCATTTTACAATACAGATGTCAGGGTTCTGTCACTTCTGTCTAGTCTATTTCTTGGTTTTGTGATAGAGCCGTCGTGATAGGCTCGTTTTTTTTCCTTATCAGTGCAAACAAAATCAAAATTCTAATATTAATTTTTATCTTATATGCTTGTGTTGTACATCAATCGATCCTGTTAAGTGTGTATTTTTTTTGTGCATACTCATAATAAAAACAAAGTGTTGTGCTTTTCGCCAAATAAAGAAAAATAAACATGATGCGCGTTCTGCCGTCTCTCTCAATGTGAAACTCATTCTGAAACGCGACAGAAAATGACCTGTAACTCAGCGAATGTTTGTCACACAGACTTAAAACACATGTCTATACAACGCTTGGAGTCTCTATTTTTGAAATATGTAAATTATATAAAAAACAAATATTCTCTGTTTAAGTAATCCGTAAGAAAGCAGCGACATGTACAGTTTCTCAAACACATCCTAATTAACTATAATATAACCACACCCACGCGCGCACGAGCGATTGACATGCAAATGATCCACGCGGCAGAACGCAGACCTGTAAACGCCCTCATCACCTCAAAACAAAGAATAAGAGACTTCGGTAACTTACTCCTCTCTGCTTTTCATCGAGTTTGAAGATGTGCTGTGCTGTGCTGTTTACCTTGTGCTGTGCTGTGCTGTTTACCTTGGGATTTACCTCAGAAGAACGCGATTTGAAGATGAGAAGATTTTTAAGGTAAGACATGTTAAACTGGTCATGCCAGATTAAAATGTATGTTATGAAATGAGTTTGGAGTAAAAACATGAACTAAGCCTAATATCGTACATGTATATGCATCTATAAATAGACAGAAACATGTTAAAATGTGAACTAGACTGGTAGGCAACCTTTCAGTGCTAAATTTATATACTTCATATATATTTCACTCAGTTTTGATTAGCTTATGACACTGAAATAATGCTAAAATACTTCTTTATGCGTAATGTAGCTTGTTTGCGAATATCTACTAATGTGATTTAGTGCAAATATGTTTCAGCCTCCGGTAAAATATGTGATATAGCCTACTGTCTACATTATATTTTTATATAAATGCTCGATTTTGGTTAGCCTAAGACACGCTTCAATACTGCCTTATGCACAGATGTTTGTGAATACAGGTGTAAATGTTTGAAATGTAGTGATGTGTGTCGTTCGCGAACGATCATTGCGTGTGTCACTAAATGCGTGCGGATACCCATCAACAGATACTCGCGGTGACGCGGTCTATGGCCCATAAATAGATATTTCTCCGTTCTATGGCCCATCAACTATACATTGTTTGTCCATAACCATCACTTGCTCAGCAGTTTACTTTGTATAATGTATGCTAAAAGTTTTATTTTGATGTTGTTTTTTAGGAATGTGAACCTTCAGTTCTCAGTGCGATCGAGAAATCATACCGAGTAAGTGCATAGACGTAATATTTTACAGATGAAATGTAGCCTAATTGTGTTTACATCGTCATAATATAAAAGTAGCCTACCTATTCTTGTGTGAAATGACAAAAACCATCCATTCTGCTTATACAGGAGACACTGCGCAGATGAGGGTGAAAACACAAGATACATGGAGGACAAAGACATTTCCATGTCCTGCACCTGTGACTGCATACAACAAACTCATGGGGGGTGTTGACCTGTCTGATCAGCTGATACAGTACTACACAACACAGCACATAACCATGAAGTGGTACAGTAAGATTTTTCTACACTTCTTGGACATTGCTTCCACCAACTCTTTCATTGTGCACAAAGAGCTACATGGTAACTTGTCACATAAAGAGTTTATGGAGCAACTTATAACAGAGCTCTGTGGTGTGTCACAGAAAACGGCAATGAGTTTTAAATCAGTGTTGGAAACCGTTGTGCTGCTTAATATATATTTTTTATAACCTGTAATAGTTTTTTCAGGATTCTTTGAATATTTTTTTTTTTCTTTCTTTTTTGGAAAGGATGTAAGTGATAGTAATAACTTTAAGTCTTTCCATTGTTAGAAAAGATTTCTATTTTGAATAAATGCTGTTCTTTTTAACTTTTTATTCATCAGTGAATCATTCTTAGGGCATCATTCTTTGTTCAGGTTGCCTCACAGCACCTTGATGGCCCATTAGCCATGGGGGGAGTGTCTTTAGTCACACCCCTGGTGTGAATCACATTAATATTCATGGCCCACGCATACAGCAGTGCTGACACAAAAACTGACATGCAAAATTAAAATCGTTATATTGTTGTTTGTGAAAGAGTGGTCAGAATGATTTTCACCTCATTTTGTAGAAAAAATTCTAGCCTACAAGAATAGTAATTCCAAAGTCTTATGGAAAACTATTCAGTATGTGTTAAATGGCCTTATTGCAGTGACAATGTTTTTCCCAAAACATACTAACCACGCATAATATTTTTTTTCTATAAAATGCAAACATGTACATCCATTTTGCTCACATATTATTGTAGCAGAGTTTGTGCTGAATACAACAAAATTACATGTTGGCCAATAGTATGTTGTAAGTAGCTGAAATAAGCACAAATGTCAGGTCATGTCAAAACATCTCAAGGGCCCCAAAAACACCTCAGACTCCAGAGGGTTAATGGAGGTTAATGCAACCAGGAGCACAGTCTTCATTGACAGGAACTTAAGCTCCACTGATTGCAGAGGCTCAAAGGGAGCACTCTGCAGGGCAGCTAGAACCACTGAGAGGTCCCAAGAGGGAACGAGAGGAGGGCGAGGAGGATTCAGTCTGTTCGCTCCTCTCAGGAAACTGATGATCAGGTCGTGCTTTCCAATGGACTTACCATCAACTGCATCATGATGTGTGGCAATGGCGGCACCATACACTTTCAGGGTGGAGGGAGACAGCCTTCGCTCCAACCCTTCTTGCAGGAAGGAAAGCACGACACTGATCGAATAACTGATCGAATTCTTGAAGTTTAGAAGAACACCAGTTGACGAAGAGGTTCCACTTCAACGCATAGGCATGTCTCGTGGACGATGCTCTAGCGGAAGTGATGGTAGCCACCACCGCTGGTGGTAGGGTACTCAAACCTACCTCGTCCCGTCCAGGAACCACACATGGAGATTTCAAAGATCGGGACGAGGGTGCCATAGGGTGCCCTGTCCCTGAGAAAGCAGGTTCTTTCTTAGAGGAATTGGCCAGGGAGGTGCTGTCGCAAGGAGAACTAGTTCTTGGAACCAGGTGCGGTTGTGCCAATACGGGGCAACCAAAATTACCTGCTCCTCGTCCTCCCTGATCTTGCGCAAAGTCTGCGCAAGAAGGCTCACTGGGGGAAACGCATACTTGCAGAGGCCCCGTGGCCAGCTGTGCGCCAGTGCATCCGTGCCGAGCGTGCCCTCGGTCAGAAAATAAAACAGGTCGCAGTGGGACGAGTCGTGGGAGGCAAACAGATCTACCTGTGCGTCCCCGAACTGATCCCAAATCAGCTGAACCGACTGGGGATGGAGTCTCCATTCTCCAGCGAGAGGCCGAAACCGAGACAGATTGGCTGCACGGTTCAGGTCTCCCGGGATATAAATGGCTCGAAGCGACCTCAGATGCTTCTGACTCCATATGAGGAGGTGGCGGGCGAGTTGCGACATACGACGGGAGCGCAGACCACCTTGTCGGTTGATGTACGCTACTGTGGCGGTATTGTCTGATCGGACTAATACATGCTGACCCCTGAGCAATGCACAGAAGCGGTGCAGGGCGAGACGTACAGCCTGCAACTCGAGGCAATTGACATGCCAAAGGCGCTGGGGTCTTGTCCAGGAGCCCGCGGCAGCATGTCCATTGCACATGTTGCCCCAGCCCATTGTGGAGGCATCTGTTGATATAACAACATGCCAGGAAACTCGTTCTATGGGCACTCCAGCCCATAGAAAACTGAGCTTCGTCCACGGGGTGAAGGTCTGACGGCAGGTTGAAGTCACTGGGACTCGGAGCGTGCCGTGTTGCCATGCCCACCTCGGGACTTGATCGCGAAGCGGTCTCATATGAAACAAACCAAGCGACGTTACTGCGGCTGCGGATGCCATATGCCCCAGGAGCCTCTGAAATAGTTTCAGTGGAACCGCACTCTTGCCCTCGAACTGACGAAGGCAAGTCAGCAGTGACTGCGTGCGCTCGCTTGTAAGCTGCGCGCACATGGCAACCGAGTCGATTTCCATACCGAGAAAAGAGATCCTCTGCACGGAGCAGAGTTTGCTCTTCTCCCAGTTGACCCGAAGGTCCAGACAAGCTAGGTGCCGGAGCACTAGGTCCCTGTGTTCGCAAACCTTGTCTCGAGAGTGAGCTAGGATCAGCCAGTCGTCGAGAGGAACAAGGCTGCCTCGACAACCTTCGTGAAGACGCGAGGAGACAGGGCTAGCCCGAAAGGGAGAACCGCGTACTGGTATGCCTGCCCCTCGAATTATATATATATATATATATATATATATATATATATATATATATACTGGTATGCCTCATTTGCATATGTAAACATGACATTTCAGAAAACTTGTAATACAAAAAATGTCTGTCTCTATGTAAGTGAAAAACTGGAAAGGTTTTATGGTGATATCTATAACTTAAACATTTTACCCTATCCACCTGTAGTGTTTTGGCTGTGAATAATGCACCTATTGTTTCAATAACAATTACAAGAAAATGGGACCCTTATTTCAATGTTATACGGTGGATCCTTATTCAGGAGACATTGAACTTTCTAAAAATGTGGTATAACAACTTTTCCTCAAAAATGCTTACAGGGTTACACAATCTTGAAGATTCGGACCTGACTATTCTTAGTAGTGTCATTAAACACCAATCCAGCATGCCAGTCCGAGTGAGCACGCTTAACCCTCTGGGGACCAAGCTGTTTTTGGGGTCCTTGAGATGTTCTGACATGCTCTGACATTTGTGCTTTTTTCAGTTATTTATAAACATGTTAATGGCAAAGGTGTAAATTCACTGTATATAGCACAAACAGGGCTACCATAATATGCGAGCAACGTGTATGTAGATGTTTGTATTTTTTAAAAGAATAATGTTTATGCGTGGTTATTGGAAAAAAATTAAATGAAAGTTGCTGAATTAAGACCACAAAACACATATTAAATATGTGTCCACAAGACTTTTGACTAATGGATGTTGTCCCTTTGAGTTCTAGCTTCAAAATGATGTGAAAATAGTCTTGCTTTATCGTTCACAAAAAAAAAATACATTGATTTAAATGGTGTAAAACAGGTTTTGCTTAGAAAGCCAATATGCGAGGGGGAGGAGTAGTTTACACCTTAGATTACAATGTCCCACCCACTCTGCATAATGACTCTGCATAATTAGCCATTCATTCAGGTGTGACACTGACTGAGCCACAATGCAAGGACAAAAGATGTATTTAGAAGAAGACTTATATTGACCATTTAAGATTTCGCTTACATCTATCTTGTAAATATGTTTTGCTATTTTATTAAAAATGTTACAATTACAACAATAATTACAATTTCAACAATATTTCAAGTGTACTCTTTCTTTGTAAAAAAGAAAAAGAAAAAAGATTATAGGCCTACATTTTATCATATGTATTCATTAGTTTGAATATAGCAAATATATATATATATATATATATATATATATATATATATATATATATATATATATATATATATATAATATATATAAATATATATAATATATATAAATAATATAGTTATATATATATATATATATATATAACGTTAGATATGTGCAGAAATTGCTAAACAAAAGATTATTTGATGTGGCAGTATATTCTACAGTAGCCTAAAAACTGTACCCAAATCTAGTCAACAAGTGACTGTAACGTTGTTTTTATTTAATATTAGGGCATATAAATGCTAATTTGCAGTTTAATACGTTGCTTATACAAATACATTTTATTTCAACATATTCCAGTCGATTTTTACTCATCTCAGTAGGCTATAGCAAAGCAGTTTATTCTTTCACACACAGACGCGCGATTCATATTTAGGCTAAACAGTCTTTACAAATATGTACCCTTCATTCATCTCACAGAAAGGCGAGTCATATTATAGAAATGCGATTCATCTTTTTGCGGTTTGCATAGGCCTACACTAACGTTATTCCACACTTGAGAAAAGAAAACAGCCTACCTCACTCCTCAGCGGGATCTGCTCCTCATATCAGGAGATATTGCTCCTCATATCAGCACTGTTCTGAAGAATCTTTTCTCCATAAGGTAGGCTTATTATGCTTCACTCGCGACGCGCTTTGTTTACAGCTGATGTGGGCGTTTCACAGACTGAAATGGTTCTCAGAATTTGCATTTGAATAGCACGCGCTCTCCGGGGAGTGGTCAAATTACTTTTGAATGGCTCGTAATGAGCTCGACTGGAGTCGCTCTCTTTTTGTACAGATTACAGAAGCTGAGAATATTTGTTTTTTATATAAATGACTTCATTTAAAAGCTGCGATCTCAAGCTTTATGCCCGTGGGTCTGTTTGCCTGTTTGACTGAATTTTCGCGGAGTTATAGATCATTTTCGAACGCGTTTCAAACGGGAGTTTACTGACAGAGAGAAGGCAGAAATCGCATCATGTTAATATTTCTTTATTTGTCAAAAAGCAAAACACGTTATTTTTATTGTGAGTATACAGAAAAAAAATAGAAACTGAACAGGATCGATTGATGTATTACACGAAAATGAAAGATCAAAATTAACAGAGCATTTAGTGTTTATTTTCATTGCTAAAAAAAAAAAAACGAGCAAAACGCGCGGGCGCGTATTTGGTCCCCAGAGGGTTAAGACAAAGGCTTGTAAATCCTGGTGACAGAGGAAACTCCCGCCAGAAATTCTACCCTTCTCATTGGGTGAACCAGCCTGCATAGGGTCCTTTGTCAAGCTTTAAAAAGGCCTTTTCACTAGATCAGCCCACTTTTTGTGTTTGTGCTGCTGGCCTCCACTGTTACTCCCCACCACCGGGGCCCAGGGCCCAACAGGCCTGATGCCGTCTGCCTTGCCTAGTCAGACTTTTCTTCAGACTGCAAAACTGCAAACCTACCATCACTGAACGGTCAACCATCAACTCTTGGCCTTCTCGGCACTTCAGAATGCCACGGGACGTCCAGCGTGCCCTCAGCAGGCCAGGCGACTCACAACAGCCATGTGATCGAAGCCACCATGCGAGCTCCGACCCACAATAGCGTCGGAACCACATGATGGCAACTTGCACCAATGACTTTTGACACTTAGGGACCCATCAACGCACTCCAATTTCAACCACTTCAAGAATTGTATCCACTGCAACCGACTTGCAAGTATACATTTAATGAAGTGCTCTGAAATAAGCTGATGGTTCTTTTCACACTAAAATAGATCTTGCTCCATAGTTCTATTTCCTGTTTCCGGTTCCATAACACTCACCACTTGACCTATGCATGTATGGATGGATGAATGTATGTATGTATGTATGTATGTATGTTTGTTTGTTTTGTTTAGTTATGTTTGTGATTTAGTTAATAAAACTTGTGCACAATTATGAATTTGGTTTCTGATCCTCTGTTTGCATACAAAGTCCCTTTTACGATTTTGATCTTGTTACATGCTCTAATGGCTGTACATAAGGAATAATTATTTTTCAGCGACCATGATAGATACATTTTCCTTAGAATAAATGAATAATCAAAGAGTTCGTTGGAACTGATTAATTGATTGTAATATTAATTTGGCTTACCTCAAAGTTAATCTAATTAACTGACCCAAATATTAATAATGAATCATAATTGGTAATTATGGATTATTATTAATATTTCCCCTTTGAGCTAATTTGTTATAGTACCCTTCGTTGAGTTTGATCAGTGATTATATTTAAGTACCACCCTCCAAGCAAAAACACACCATATTTACATATCAGTTCAATCGTTTGTATAATAGAAAACCTGGGTTTCCAACGCAGCTTGTCACAAGTCCAGCGTTCTCAAAGTCCATGCTGGCCCGATGATTTCAGTCAGTTAATATCCACAAGAAGTTCCACAGGTTTAGGCAGTTCGAAGACGACAAACCCATTCAATAATCCATGGATGATTCCCACGCGCATTAAGCGGTCGAACTTAGCATAAACAGTCAAAATAGAGAAACTTGTCTCATGATTTACTTAGCATGTGCTCAATTACAACATAAGGCTTAAATGAGTAGCAAAGAAAATACCTATTTCTCCTCAAACGCCAAACCACAGATGACTACCTTGAACTACAGCTCACATCCATGTGTTTTGTTATACCCCCATAACTTCACTTCTTCTCTGCTTATATCCGCATCCTCCCCCCTCAGAACTGAGGATATCGCCCCCTAGTGTGGCGGAAAAAGCACTAGTAACAGAGAATTCAACCTAGAACTGTTACAAAGTACCTGCGCTTGGATGACGACGACAGCGCAGTCCTGAAATGTCAACTAGGCTCATCCCTGTGAAGCCCCCCCACCCCACCTCACCTCCCTTTACATCTCTACAGATAAAGCGTTGTCGGGATAATTGCGGTTCGCATGGCTACGTGGAAGCGATAAAAATTCTGTATTATTAATTTTAAGGCCAGACAAGTAGTATGTTGAGGGTAGGGTTTAAAATATAAAAAATCAACCCTAAATGTATTCACAAAATAAATGGCTAGCTGTTTCTTCAACAAGACACAAAATGAGCCAGTTTCGTCAATATCAAGATATTTACAGATAGATTAACTAAACCTACTCTTTTAGCGCTCGTTAAGTAAGTACTTATTGAAATAAGTACCTACTCTGTGAGTATGCGGTTTCGAACGCAGCCCATAAGTCTGAGTGGACATCCATGACGTGGAGTCCCTCAAGGCTCAATTCTTGATGAAAGATGAAGTTCTCAAGGTGAACGCATACCTTCACTCTAGGGGTCAAACAACTAAAAATCAAGTCAGGAATCTCTGTGTGATTCTGGAGTCAGACCTTAGTTTCAGTAGTCATGTCGAAGCAATAACTAAATCAGCATACTATCATCTGAAAAATATTGCAAGAATTAGATGCTTTGTTTCCAGTCAAGACTTGTTCATGCTTTCATCACCAGCAGGGTGGATTATTGTAATGGACTCCTCACTGGCCTTCCCAAAAACACCATAAGACAGTGTCAGCTCATAGGGATGTAACGATATCAAAATCTCACGGTACAATACAATTTCGATATTGACCTCACGGTACGATATTTATTGCGATATTGTGGAAAAGCTCACGGTATTGTTAAATAGCTAACGATAGTGTTTGTGATGATAATAGAGAAAAAATACTGACATTTATTCTGCTTTTGCCAGTCAACAGGCAATTTATTGTTGTATTTATGGATCATGACAACATAAAACGCTGATCACATAGTGCTTTTAAAGTGCAAGTTGTAGTCAGGAACATCAGTATTCTGTATAGTAATATTTGGTTGCATAGCCTAACTGATTCTTCTGTGCAATGTTCAAGTTAAGAAGCAACTAGAACAATTGTAAACAATAGGGAATTCCCTTTAAGTGCAAACAAAATCAAGTTAAGTCAGGTTTAAATGTGCAAGGCAAATAAAAGCAGCCTTTTAAAACTGGTATTTAGGAACATAAACTTAAATAAAATAGTCAGTCAAAAAAGCCTTTTAAAAAAACACTGACCTATCATTTAGCTTATGTTCACGTTTTTCATCAGAAAGATCAAAATATCTACATTGCAAGGGAGAAGAAAAAAAAAAACAGTAAAAAAAAAATCCTTAAACAGTCTGGCAAAAAGCCTTCTGAAAAACACTGAACTATCCTTTAGCTAATGTTCAAGTTTTTCTTTAGAAAGATCAAAAGATCTACATTGCAAGGGAGAAGAAGAGACCTCTGTGCATTTACAATATCCCCTGCTGTTGAAAATACCCTTTCGCTGGGCACCGAGGTAGCGGGTATACACAGGTAGGTCTTTGCTAATGAAGACAAAATAGGATACCGCCCTGCATTGTCTCTCCACCACTTAAGAGGGCAAGCAGACAGAGAAACTAATGCTTCTTTGCAGTAAGAGTCAATTTCTGCCTGAATTCCACCTGTGACTTGATTACTGCTAAAAGAAGAGCCAAGGAGGTCCTCAAGGGCATGCTTCTTAAGAGGAGGCACAAAGCTCGCGCTGCTGTCGTCCAGATCTGCTGGATGTGGGCTCCTGGGCAGCACATCTTGGTCCTGGTTCATAAATGATAAAAAGACATTATATTAGCATTTTGTTACATTTTATTGTATTTCTCTCAATTTTCTCTATGGCACAGCGTTAACATTTTTTACCTGTTGTTGTATCTGTGATGCTTTGAACTTTATTCTTTCAAAGACGTCCTCTCTCTCTCCACTGCCTAGATGTTGCAAGGTCCGAAAGCGTGGATCCAAAGCACTGCTCTCCTGCATGAACTTTTCATCCTCTCCTTGGTATCTGTCACTAAGATCCTTCAGAATGGCTGCCTTCATCTGAGCAATGGCATTTGAGTCGTGATTATCTGTGGCCATGCTGTCTTGAATCATTTGTTTTAGTGGTGAAATGAGAGAAATTGTTGGTTGCGACTCATCACAGAGAACAGTTGTGGCCTTTTTTATTGGTAAAAGAATCTTCACAAGATCCTCTGCATTTGCAATGTCAGATGTGTCCAAAGTGTCAATTTCACGTGACTTGTGTCTCAGTTCATCACTCAGTAGGGCTGCAGCAACAGCTTGTTGTTGTTCAAGGTAGCGCTCCACCATGTCCAGAGAGCTATTCCATCTTGTCACTACATCAATAATGAGTTTATGTACAGGGAGATTGAGTAGTTTTTGTTTGGTGGTCAGCACGGCTGTGGCTGTAGAACTGCGGTGAAAAAAACTTGCTACACGTCTGACTCTACCGAGGAGGCGGCTCACTGCGTTGACCTTTAAACCTGCTTGGGAGGCCAGGTTTAGTGTGTGCGCAAAGCACCGTACGTGAGGGGACAGTTCGGCTTCCTTTACTGCTACGCGCATGTTGCTTGCGTTGTCAGTAACAACAGCGATCCGTGTTCCAATCTTGTCCAGCCCCCACTCTTTGACTGCAGATTTAAGGACTTCGGCTATGTTTACGCCAGTGTGTGATTCGCTAAGCTGTCTAGTTTGTAAAACGTAACTCTGCATTTCCCATTCACTCGTCAAAACATGTGCCGTAATAGTGATGTAACTGTGAGTCGCTCTGGAAGTCCACCCATCAGTGGTAATAGCAATGCACTCAGACTGTTTAAGGTTCAACATGACACGTTCTTTTGTCTCACGGTAAAGAGCAGGGAACACAGTTTGACTAAAATGAGCCCGCAACGGCATTTGATACTTCGGCTCAAGCTTGGCCACTAACCTTTTAAATCCTTTGCCATCTACTGCAGAAAAGGGACGTAAATCACACGCTATGTATTCCGCGATGTACCTCGTGATTTCTTGAGCCCTTGCGCTGTTGTGTGGCATAGTTGTTGAAAATGCCTCCTTCATGGTTTTTTGACCGGACAGGACTTTATTTGTGAGCGAATCTGCAAACTTTTCGGGATGATGGGTCGTCAGATGGCTTCGCATGTTGCTTGTGTTTCCCGTGTTGTATCGCAGTTTACTGTGGCAGTGCTTGCACATAGTCCATTGTCTGTCCACCACCTTCTCTCCTTTTGTGTTTTTTGACACGGCGAAACCAAAATGTTTCCAGACATCTGATTTAAAAGCTGCAGGGGCTGGCGCAATCTCAACTTCGGGGTTGTTGTTTTCATCCTTACAAGTATCGCTGTCGGCCATGCTGGCTTGCTGTGAGCTTGTGTGGACAGCGTGCAGCGTGCAATCCTATTGGCTTAACAACGGTTGTTGTGACGACGCAGCGCAAATGATCATGGTCTATGTAGTTAACAATAATTTGTTCCGCGGGACTGTGTTTATTCCTCTTGCTTTTTGACGGACACCTGTCCTTTTAATATTGTAACCCAAC
Organism: Vimba vimba; assembly: GCA_022828995.1. Taxonomy (NCBI): domain Eukaryota; kingdom Metazoa; phylum Chordata; class Actinopteri; order Cypriniformes; family Leuciscidae; genus Vimba; species Vimba vimba. The sequence goes on along the minus strand of CM040817.1, from coordinate 63,723,513 downwards.
CACGACGATACCGAGACACGTTAATCGGCGATATCGTCAATATCGTTACATCCCTATCAGCTCATACAGAACACAGAGCAGAACCAGAACATATAAACACATCACACCAGTCCATCTTTACACTGGCTCCCAGTTAAATTTAGGATTGATTTTAAAGTATTATTACTGGTATATAAATCATTCAATGGCCTAGGACCTCAATACATTGCAGATATGCTCACTGAATATAAACCTAACAGATCACTCAAATCATTAGATCACATCAACTAGAAATACCAAGTGTTCACTCTAAGCATGGCGAGTCCGCTTTTAGTTATTATGCTGGAACCAGTTTCCAGAAGAGATCAGATGTGCTCCTACAGTAGTCACATTCACATCCAGACTCAAAACACTTCTGTTTAGCTGTGCATTTAATGAATGAGCACTGTGCCACTGTACGTCTGACTGTTTGCACTGTATTTTATTTCCTTTTTTATAATTCTTATTTCTTTTGATTATTTTAATTCCTTCTATGTAAAGCACATTGAATTACCGTTGTGTATGAAATGTGCTATATAAATAAACTTGCCTTGCCTTACCAAAGGTTTGCTTGGTGACTGTGGTCCTGTCACGGTTCATGAATCGGCTGTCTCATTTCTGATGTGTGTGTGTGTGTGTGTCTGTGTGTGTGTGTGTCTGTGTGTGGGTGTGGTTACTCATTGTGTTGATTATTGTCGCCAGCTGTGTTCAATCCCCGTTCCCTTTATATGTGCAGTATTCCCATCTCATGTTGTCAGATCGTTGTGGCTTCCCCGGTGTCGTGTCTTGTTCCCGTGTATTGCTCTCGTCTCCTCGTGTGGATTACTGTCTTCGTGGACCCGCTTCGCTGTGTTTCACGCTGTCTGGATTGTTTATTGTTCCTGGTTCCTGAGCACGCCGATCACCGCACACCATCACCGGGTTGCCCATTGAAGTCCCTGCGTCATCTCGCCATCTGAGTGTTTGTCTCCCCGACCTGTGTTTCTCTGACCATCTTCAATAAATATACTTTTACTTGCAATTGTATTTGTCTCTGTTTCACTACAGGTCCCAACTGCCTTGAGATCATTAACAAGTTCCAAGCAATGCGTTATCCAGCGGCCTATCCCCTGTGTAAGATGACTACCAAGGCTGTGGTCAAAGTTTTAAAACAATTTATTTCTATTTTCGGTATGCCCAAGATCGTTCAGAGTGATTGAGGGACCAGTTTTACATCTGGAATGTACAGCCAGTCTTGCGCATATAATGCTCTGAGTCAAGGTGCGTTAGAGCGTTTGTATCGGTCTCTGATGTCGTTGTTACGCACTTACTGTGTTAATTGAATCAGGATTGGGAAGAGGGTCTGTCTTGATTGTTGCTCGTAGCCCGAAGGTGACACAGGAGAGTTTGGGTTTTGGTCAAATTTTTTTTTGGTCACACAGAGCAGGGGCCAATTAATACCCACGGCTCCTGACGATACATTGAGGTCTTAAGAAGCAAAACCATCGGCCTATGCAAGAAACTGAACATCATTTACAACATTTTTACATGTAATTCACAGCCTCAGCATATAGTGCATTCATAGCAGTCTGGAGCATGAGCTTCCTGTCGCTTAATGACGTATGTACAGGAGCAAACTCACACATGAGCTGACGCTGTGTTTGTTTTCAACATAGAGGGAAGACCCGTGTGTTGTTTTGTTCATCAAAGTTGTACTCACTTGTGCTTATCCCGGATGTCGATAACCTATATAAAATCTATGATTACGTTCACTTGCACAATCTCAATCGGGAAGATTGACTTTTCACCACATTCCCAACGTTTGAGCTCATGCGCATATGCCATTAAAATAAATGTTTCATTTAGAATTGTTGCATGTAGTCTCCCTTTTTTGTTGCAGGGTTGTAACAATATATATTTTTTCTGCTTGTGCCCTCTAAGGTTCATTGTGTCAACTTTGACCATTGGGTGGCGCATATCCCTTTTGTTGTTCCACAGCAGGAAAGGAAGGAAACAGTAGGAAGCAGTGCTGGTAGAATACATGAAGTGAAGTCGCCACTCAGGATTGGTCACTTGTCGGTTGTCTGGCTACCAGTTTCTTTGAAGCTGTTGATTTGTCAAACATGCAACTGCAAGTTTCTCATTTACTCCTGATAATAAGTCATCTGAGGTTATTCATTACAGCTACAGTAAACTCTGAAGACCAATTATAGCCATTATGGTTTGCTGTTGAGTAAATGTGCACCTCAGGGTGCTGTTAACACCTGTGCTGAATGCAGAGATGATCTATTCATTAGAGGTGTGAAAGCAACACATCTAAACACACAGGGAATGCACTGATGCAATAGCTGCTGCTCATTATTCAGGGGTCAGTTACATAATATTTTGTTTTGATGTATTTTAATTCTAATTTTAATTTTCATGTAGGGGCAATCCTGCAGGCATTAAAAGAACATGGCAGCAGCTGAAATTTAAATATAAAAACATAATTCAGTCAAGTAAGGCTTGAGCATAGTATGGGTGTAGGCTACCTGACTTTACAAACATGTGACATATTAAATAACTAAATAGCATCCAGTGTCTAGCAGTGCAGCAGCATTTACAGCTGAGGGAATTCCTGGACGGACTTCAGAGCCAGTCCCAAAGATCCAAGGTCGTTCATAAAATGTAAAAGGTTTACATACGTGTTATTTTTTATATAGGCTATTTTTGATATTTCCATTTATTTTACTTTGGGTTAGGATTTGTGTTGGTCCCAACAGATTCTGATGGTAATATCTGTCTTTTGGAGCCTCCTGTCCCAACAGAACCCCAGGCAGTTGTAAGTCGCCTACTCAATACACCAGAAATTATGACAAATAGTGTTATAAAGTGCACTCGACCAAATGCCACAGAGAGGCCTACAGAGGCAATGTTAACATTATGTGTCTACACATAAAACAATCTACACATTCACATATTTCACATTTTTATGTGGAGTAGCCTATAGAATCTAAGTTTAAATCTAAGTAGGAGGACGGTCCAGCAACTTCTGTTGCACAGATGAACACAGTTCAGTGATTTCCAGTAAATGCCACAGTTTAATTCTGTAGAATTTGTTTAGAACTACATTATGTAACTCTAATCTACTACTGTGTTTTCAGTCGCCAGTTAAGGAGTTATATAGACTTCATCTTGTTTATTTAAAAAAAAAAAGCAATATTTTATTTATTAATAAAAGATTAATTTTATTAATAAAAATGTACTGAAAGAATGAATGAGGTGTTTAAACAACACTTCCTCTTTAAAAAAGGGGAGGAGACCAAAAGAAACTCTGGGTTTACTGAAGAAAACCTGCTCCCGACCAGGTTAGGTTCACAGAGTAAGTTGCCATGGTAACAGACTCTGAGTATAAGTTACCTCTCTTTCAGAAACAGGCTTGACTTACTCTGCTTTCTAAGTTTTAACATACCTCCCATTCTGGAACATAAAACCCAGAGTTTCCCTCATTTTAGGGTTAACATACTCAGAGTTTTCACTTAACCTCCTTTCTGAAACAGGCCCCAGGACACAGCCAGAGATCAGGGGGCTGTTCCATAAAAGACGCTTAGAAAAGCGGGGATTAAACTCCAAAACCGGACTTGAATGAGCCTAACAAATGAGTTGGGGCTAAAGTGGTTCCATAAAAGGTAATCGAAGCTCACGCAATCTCACTAATTTGATCCAGGTTTATCTAGTCTAGATAATTGCGTGTGCACGCGTTTCTTAAGAAGCCCTAGAGGTCGATCGTGGATCAAATCGATCCACCATCAAACAGCGTATATTTTGTGCTGTTTTATGCGTTTGTGACATGTTTTTTTTCCCCCTCAGTTCAAAACTTACATTTTACAGTTATATTCTCCATCTGTAAATGTTCGAAAGTCATGCAAATGTATCCATTTTGCTGCTAATTTTCATATTGAATGACTGCTGCTGCGCGCATGCGCGCCAAATAGGAGCGCAATAATTCTGACTAAAATATACATTTTGCTTGGAAAATTAATATGCGATATTTTATAACACTAGAAATATCTTCTAATTATAATAATTTATCTTTAGGATGTTGGATAAGTTGCACTGAACTTCTAGCGAACAGAAGCACTTCAGTGAAGTATAATTCAGGGAAGATTTTTTTTAAGAAACTAAATATATAGAGATATAAAATATAGTTTTGGGTTTAGGACCTATGCTACTTAATAAAGATGATGTATACTTATTTAGAATGCTGAGAATTACAGCTTTTAATGCAATATTTTTTTGGAGAAAGCAAGAATCCCCAGTTTTAAATGAGTGGTTAGATTTAGTTTCTAAAGTACATTATGGAGAGGATAGCATGAAATTAAGAGCAAATGTATACATTTTGAAAAGATATGTGCAACTCTAAAATCAAAGAATATTCCATAAAATAAAGGAATATATATTAGCCTACATTAACTACATTTTTATATAACCCTCCCTCCCTTTTATTTCTAGTATTTGTTATTTTATTTATTTACTTATTTAATATTTAATATTGAATATTTGATATTCAAATAATATTACTTGAATAACTATTAGGAATTATGTGTCATTATAAGAGTTTGATATAAATATGTTAATGTTAAATTATTACTATTTATTTATTGTTTTTAGTCTTTTCCCCCTTAAATCATATGTAAAAGTGTCTATGTACTTTTTGGTTATTGTTCTAATTGTGTGTTTTTAGGCTATGTGTTGGTGGGTATTATCACAAAAGAAAAAAAGTAGAAGGAAAAATAAGGAATATTTATTGGGGGAAAATATGATGTCTTTAAAGGAACTGTCAATTTGTATAATTGTGTTAAATGTGTTTGAATTGAAAGACATAATAAAGTACATTATTTATATATATATATATATATATATATATATATATATATATATATATATATATATATATATATATATACTAAAATATTTGTTATTTGGACATTAGATGTGCCTTATTTAGAATTTTAAACTTACATGTGTATTTTTATAATAACTTTTATAAAAATAAATAACTGTAAAGGGACTATTGTAATGGGGTAAATCAAATGTAGGCTAATACTGTCAATTACTAAGCTCAGATTCATCTTACCAGTTAAAATTTATACTCTGCTTTTGTAATTATTTATTTTTAATTTTGTGATTTTAACTTCTGCTTTACAAAGCTTTTTTCAGATTGTGTTCTAATGTTCTTCTAATCATAAACATGTACTACAGCTGCCAAACAAAACCAGAGAGAAATGTATTCATAAATCTTTAAAACAATCTAATTAAATCTTGGGCACAAAACATTCAGCCAGTAAAAAAGGAAAACCTGTAGTGTATATATATATTGTATTTAGGCCTATCTATCTATCTATATATATATATAGGTCTATATTGTCTAATTTATCATTGTAGCCTTATTTAAGTTGATTTTCTGTATACTGTGTATTTATTTTTGGACTAATAGTGGTTAATAAAGTCCAATAATGGTATGAGAGAGTGTCCGTGGTAATATCATTGTGTTCTTGTCGGTCAGTGTTAGAGGATCTGTGTAACAACTGAGGCTTAGCCTGACAGTTAGCCTGCCCTGGACCAGGCTAGTTTCCCAGCATAAGTTGCCAGGGTAACTGAGTTTGAACTATTTTAAGTTTGCTTTATGAAACAGAATCCACCGACAATAAGTCTGACTAACCGAAATAAGCCTGGCTTATACTCTAATCTTGTTTTATGGAACAGCCCCCAGGAACCAGGAACAACGTCAACAAAGGAAATGCTCAGAAATGCAGTGGAAACGTACAAGACTTCACAGGGAATGATGAGGTGAACCAGGCTTATATGGGGTGAACTAAACAATATAATGAGACACAGGTGAATGTGATAATCAGGGATGATGAGTCCGGGCAGTGAATTATGGGAAGTGTAATAGTGAGTGAATAATGATAGTCTGATGTGGAGTGCCCTCTGGTGGCTCTCAAGGGCACTCCAGCTGATGACCGTTACAAATGTCTTTATCTTGATTTCATCTTTTTTTCCTCTTTCCTTCAGTGATTCTGCTTGTTAACAGCAGGTGTTCCTCAGTGTCTCAATTAACTTCGAAAATTAACTGAATTAACTATGAAATTATTCACTCAGTCAAGTGGACTATATTAGTGCACTACTGTAGGGAATAGTGAATGAGGGTATAGGGTGTGATTGGAACACAGCCTCTGAGTGTCGACTTGAGCGCTGTTAATTCACAGTATGTTCCTGTAGGCTACTTTCTCAAAAATGAGAAATATCACCCAGAATGCATTTTTTCTACAGTATATTGCTGTTTTAATGTAAAACATGAAAGCATGTTACTGTAAAATTTGGCCATTTTTACAGTGTGCAGAGAGAGCTTTAAGTCTCAATTAATTGATGAATGCTTTTCATTACAAATCTGGTGAAATGTTGGGATGGTGTTTTTATCTGAAAGCTCTGAGATCTGCATATTTCAGGGCAATATAGACAAATCCCAGGTATTTATTTAGTACAGTGGCCAGATTGACAAGGAACAGAATGTCAACAAGAACATACAGCATCAAAACCAACAACATGTGTGCTGGATGTCCTATACCCACTAAGCTAATAAAAAAGAATCTCCTGAACGTTATTACTTTACCATTTCCCAAGGACACATCTCAAAAAAAATTTTTATTTGGTAGTAATTAAAGGAGTATCAGTGAGGAATTTGGCCTTATCATAGCACAGAGACTACAATTCAACTATGGAATAGCCGTCCTAGCACTTTTCGGGACTTAGACAATCTCTCAGTTTAAATCTAGAATAAATATTATTTTTTTATTCAAGCATACACCTATTTAATTCATTCATACCTCACAGCTCATGGTATTGCAACACTATTTAGGTCTGCTGGAACGAAAGACACCTCTCATACCATTCACATCCAACTCTATGCCGCTTTGAGGTCCTCGCGCCGACCGTTTAATGCGGGTCTCATGATCACAAACTCATCAGTTTTTGGTCACTAAACAGAGGTAATTGGCTTGGATCTTAGATGGTCGCATCCACACTTACTCTATCTAATATATTTTATATAGCCCCCATGGATCTTTATACACTTGAATTAAAATAGGGGGGGGGGGGGGGGGGGGGTTGTACAGTACAGTGTCATTGGACATCATAAAACCAGCCAATGGACCGTGGTTTGATCGCTGAGAGAGTCCTTCTGTGTCTGTCATTATACTGTCTGTGGTGCTGAGCATCTGCTTAGATGGAGTTAGTGTGCATCACTGATCATTATTCGCGCAAAAATGTTTTCTCAGAACACCAGTTCTGCTATTTAGTTTTTGCTATTTAGCTATTTTGTATTTCTGCTATCCATGCGCCAAGCAATTCTCGCTGTAGTTAAAACATTAAAACACAGATTTCCATAGGAATGGATTTTAGCATACACACACTCTAAGATCAAATCTGTGTGTATGCATGTTTTATAAATGAGTGCCCTGAATCAACATTAAACTGACTGAACAATGACACTATTGTCTTTTTAGAGCTGCTTTATAGCATAATTGAATTCTGTTAGCATTCCCTTCTTCTCCCCCTGAGTCAAGTCAGTAAAAGTTCACTGTCGCAGTGTGATTGGTAAAATGGTCTTCATTTCATTGCAGTCATTGGCATTATGAGAAAGACTGAACACTGTTCAATCCTGTTCTCCTCTTTGTGTGGTGTCTCTTCAATATATCTGATGATTCTCTCCTCTCCCCGAAATAGGGTTGCCAACTTCAGAAAAGGAAAATGCGGGACAATTCTGGTTCTCTTACGAGAGGTTCTCTTGTACTGCGTAAGAACTTACGCTCGGGGGAAAGTCTCTTCCGTGAGATATTGAGGCCAAAAATTATCCTTTATATAATGCAAAACGCGTTGCAGCAGCATACAGACATAGGCGAGGCACCTTTGCGCGCCTATTGGCTGCTCTGCGGCAACTGCAGCAGCCTATCGAGAGAGGCCCTGTTGACACCTGACCAATGGGGGTGCTTCGCGCCCATTTGCATAGCGTCCCGCCGAAATAGGCGTGGCCTAGGGCTATAAATATAGCGTCGAGAGGCTGGTTCACTGATTTTCATCTCTTCAAGCGGAGCTCATGCATCGCTGATCCTGAGAGAAGCCGCGCCATCTGAAGAAGCCTTTCAGCGGGACAAGTCTGCATCGAAGCCGCTGGCCGAGCCGCCTTCTGCCGACATTCCTGCTGCGCTATCCGGTGCACTATATCCTTTACTGCAGTGTGTTTTTCGCCCCGCGAATCACACACCTTTTCTCTCTAAAAGAGCTGAGCGTCTTTTTAAAGATGTCTCGCACTCTCTGTGGCTCGTGCAGAGCCCCTCTCAGCGACGGGGACCGCCATGTTGTCTGCGTTTCCTGCCTGGGAGAAGATCATGCAGCTCTCGCGCTCCCCGACGGCGGATGCCCTCATTGCGAGCTTATGTCAATGGCGACTCTGCGGACTCGCATGGCACACTTCCACGAGCCTGCACCCCTGCCCGCCGCGCTGCCGCGCCGTAAGAAGCGCTGCGCTCAGCGAGGCCCTGAACCTCCTCCCACTGAGGCAAGCTCGCCGGTTCGCCCGCCAGCTTCACCGCCCGCTTCACTCGAGTCAATTCCGTCGCGGATGAATCTGATGATGTGGAAATAGCGGAGGAGGACAGCTGCTCTATCCTAGCGTCTGGCAGTGAGGATTATCCGAGCTCTGTTGATCTCGCACCCCCTGCTCGCGAAACGTCTGGGAAACGGGCCAGCATTGAGTCAGAGCTGACGCGTCTGCTCTCTCAGGCCGTTGAGAGCCTCGGCCTCGAGTGGTCAGCGCCCGTAGAGCCAGCACGCAACCGACTGGATGGCTGCTTTCTTAAAGGGGACCGTGTTGCTACACCGTCTAGACCCTCGCCTTTTCTTCCTGAGTTTCACGAAGAACTCGCGAAATCCTGGTCTGCACCCTTTTCAGCCCGTGTAAAAACTTCTGTTTCTGCAGCATTCTCCGTTGTTGATGATGTTAAAAACAGAGGATACCAGTCCCTTCCGGTTGTAGAGGAAGCTGTTGCGGATCATCTTTGCCCGCCCTCCGCTGGACGGCGCGCTAAGACTGCACTTCCCTCTAAAGCCTGCCGCACCACTTCAGTTTCTGCACGGCCGCGCTTACACCGCCGCTGGACAGGCTGCAGCTGCGTTGCATACAATGGCCACGCTACAAGTTTTCCAAGCCAACCTTCTCTGCAAACTTGACGAGGAAGGACTGGAAGCTGTGAGCGTCACGGATTTAAGAAGCGCCACAGACCTCGCTCCTCGCTACAAAATCCGCTGCACAGGCCATGGGGCGAATTATGGCCTCTCTCACCGTTGCTGAGAGACATTTGTGGCTAACACTGTCTGAGATGCCGGACTCGGAGCGCGCTGCGTTCCTCGACGCTCCCATCTCATCTGCTGGGCTCTTTGGATCGTCCGTCAAGGATTTTGCGGACAGATTCGCTGAGGTGCAGAAGACATTGCAGGCCATGAAACATTTCCTGCCTAAGCGCGCTAGCTCCACGACAGGTCGCTCTAAACAGCCGTCTGCTCAAAGCTCACAGCCACAGCCACCGCCCGCCGCCTCACAGAGGAAGCAGGCCCGAAGCTCGAGACCGCGCTCTTGCTCTGCTGCCCGCCGCCCTCAACGTGGTCCCTGGCCAAAGATTGATATCAAGCCCGAGGCCTCGAAGTCGTCCTAGCCCTTCTAGGAAAACGACGGTGTTCAAGTCCCGCTGCGGCCAGACTTCCACCAAAACTACCAGCTCGCTCAGTTCCAGAAAATGTGACTGTTCCAGCTTATTTAGCAGTAAACAGGTCGGTAACACGGCCCGCTTGCCTGCTCACAAACTCCGTTGTCACGGCGACCCAGATATATCCCTCAAAGAGTGTAAATTCTGGTATTCCGGCCACGGCCGATGGTGTTACGAGTGTAGAAAAAATGCCCACTGTAACGTGCTCATTCCTACACACAAACACAGCTCTTCACACAGAGCTCGCGCTCATAAAATCGACTCAGATCGATTGCGCGTTAAATGTAGTGAATGTGCCCACAGCCCAGTGCTCACATACACTACACACTGCATGTCTCCCGGTTTCTGTAAAAACGAAACCAAAACACACACGGTCATAGACCCAGGTTGTGTTCAGTGCTTCCCATGTGCCCGCTGTAGCGCGCCCGCATGCACTCACAGACATGTCAAACCCCGAAGGGTCTCGCCCACTCGCCTCCTCTCAGCTACTCGCTGTAATAGAGTTGAGCGCGGGCAGGCTGCCCGCTGTTATCAGCGCACCCCCCGCCTCATCTGCCGCAAACAAGGCATCTATGTTTCAGCACATAGAAGCTCTTCAGCCGCCACACTGTCACAGCCAGAGCGCAGACTTCATTCAACCCCTAGCTATTCATGCGAATGCATGGGCACAGCTTCCCGGGGTGTCAGAATGGGTGCTGAACATTATAAAAAGAGGCTATTCGCTACAGTTTGCTCGACGCCCTCGCCGCTGCGAGGCGCGAGTCGAAACTACGGTGAAAACAGAAGTAGCTCATCTACTTCGAGCCGAAATAGCGAAACTACTGAGCAAAGGTGGCAAAGGCTATGGTCCCGCTCAAGCAGTTTCAAAGGATGCTGAGTCTCATGGCCGCAGCATCACCAGTACTTCAGCTGGGGCTCCTTCGGATGCGCCCACTTCAGTTCTGGCTGCAAGCGCGTGTGCCGCGTAGAGCGTGGACTTCCGGTCTTTTTCGCCTCAAGGTCGATCAGAAATGCATTTCAGCTCTGAAACCTTGGACGGCGACCGACTGGTACTGGTCAGGAGTAAGCCTGGGGACTTCCTCGAGTGTGAAGGTGGTGTCCACGGACGCCTCCACCTCGGGATGGGGAGCGCTGCTCGAGGGCAGACCGTTCTTTGGCCTATGGTCAGAACGAGAAAAGCTTCTACACATCAACTGCTTGGAAATGATGGCAGTCGACAATGCGCTCAGGCGCTTCTATCCCCAGATAGCAGGACACCACGTTCTCGTCCGTTCGGACAACATGGCGGTGGTGGCCTTTATAAATCACCAGGGAGGCCTCAGATCCCGAATCCTTCACAGGCTGACGGAACATCTCCTGGTTTGGGCCCAGCACGATTTGCGCTCACTGAGAGCAGCTCATGTGCCCGGCCACTTGAATTTGGGACCAGACAGACTGTCCAGGAACAACGTTCCGGCAGGAGAATGGTCCCTACACCCACAGACAGTCCAATTGCTGTGGAAGAAGTTCGGCAAAGCGAAAGTAGACCTGTTTGCGTCTCAAGAAAACGCTCACTGCCCGATATACTTCTCCAAGAGCAGGAACGCGCTGGCCCACGTATGGCCCCGCTGCCCGCTCTATGCCTTTCCCCCCATTACGCTCATACCTCAGGTAATAGAGCGGATCAGGGAAAGTGGATACTCGGTGCTACTAGTAGCTCCGTTCTGGAAAAAAACAGGTCTGGTTCCCAGTTCTGATGCAACTAGCGAGCTCTGCCCCATGGCCGATACCTCTGAGGAGAGACCTCCTCACCCAGGCCAAGGGCTCGATTTGGCATCCTCGCCCGGAGCTTTGGGCCCTACAAGTATGGGCCATCAATGGGTACCCGCTCACCTCCCTTCGGGAGTACTAAACACGATCACGCAGGCTAGAGCTCCCTCTACGAGGCGGCTCTATTCCTCAAAATGGTCTGTGTTTTCTAGCCGGTGCACAGCCCGTGGTCGTGTCACCCCAGGACTGTGGGGTGACGAACGTTCTTTCCTTCCTACAAGAGCTTCTGGAAAAGGGCAGAACCCCTTCCACGTTCAAGGTCTATGTGGCGGCTATAGCAGCGTTTGTTAAACCAATGCTAAGCCAGTCACTCGGGAAGAACGATCTGGTCATTCGCTTCCTAAGAGGAGCAAAGAGGTTAAACCCTCCCAGACCCCCTTCAGTTCCCATATGGGACCTTTCCACGGTCTTGGAGGCCATGAAAGGTGCCCCATTTGAGCCAATCCAATCTGTGGATATCAAACACTTGTCCTTCAAGATAGCGTTTCTTTTGGCTCTCGCTTCAGTTAAGCGTGTGGGGGACTTACAAGCGCTTTCAGTAAGCGCGACATGTATAGAGTTTGGGCCAAATGACTCCATCGTCAGGCTCAAACCGAGACACGGGTATGTTCCTTAATCCCTCAACACACCGTTCAGGTCCCAGGTCATTTCCCTGTCGGCCTTACCGGTCCCTGAGGAGGAGAAGGACGCCGCTTTGCTCTGCCCTGTCAGGGCATTAAGAGCTTATGTGTCTCGCTCGTCTGCCTTCAGACAGACAAAGCAGCTATTCGTTTCGTTCTACGGACGCTCTAAGGGGCTAGCTGTGACGAAACAGACCCTATCCAGATGGATAGTGGATGCCATAGCGCTGGCATACATCTCTAAGGGCCTGCAGTGCCCATTAGGTGTCAGAGCGCACTCCACAAGAGGTATGGCCTCTTCGTGGGCTTGGTCCAGTGGGATTTCTCTACATGATATCTGTATGGCGGCAGGCTGGGCCTCCCCGTCTACATTTATCAGGTTTTATAACCTGGAAGTTCCCGCTTTGCAAGCTAAGCTGTTGTCGGTCTAATAAGCCAGTACTATCTGCCCCGAGGTCGGCTCATATGCTGGAAACTGTTCGAGCAATGCTCACGGATCGATCATACAGCCCTGAGGGCAACTGTAAGACCCATATTTTTCATCAGATCAGGCCAATAACCTTGCCCTGACTGCGTGGAACGCTATTATTATAATGCTCCCTGGTGGGATGCTACATATTCAGGAATGATGCTTTAGCCTCTCTTCCTGGGCTCTCTGTGAGTCCCTGATGATCATGTACCATATGGGCCCCGGGCACATGCCCTTGGGACTTTGGTATTGGATCTCAAGCACGCACGGCGTTTTACATTGTGTTCCCCAAGCGTAAGTTCTTACGCAGTACGAGAGAACCTCTCGTAAGAGAACGTACTCGGTTACTAACGTAACCTCGGTTCTCTCTAGAGAGGGAACGAGTACTGCGTATCCTTGCCGTGCCTGCAGTTCGCTCTGGTTCGCTCCGGCGATGAAAACCAGTGAACCAGCCTCTCAACGCTATATTTATAGCCCTAGGCCACGCCTATTTCGGCGGGACGCTATGCAAATGGGCGCGAAGCACCCCCATTGGTCAAGGCGTCAAGAGGGCCTCTCTCGATAGGCTGCTGCAGTTTCCGCAGAGCAGCCAATAGGCGCGCAAGCTGCCTCGCCTATGTCTGAATGCTGCTGCAACGCGTTTTGCATTATATAAAAATTAAGGATAATTTGTGGCTTCAATATCTCACGGAAAGAGACTTTCCCCCAAGCGTAAGTTCTTACGCAGTACTCGTTCCCTCTCTAGAGAGAACCGAGGTTACGTTAGTAACCGAGTACGTTTGTGTCAACAACAACAGACTGTTGGAGTGTGAGACAGAGAAGCTACATCGGGGTCACTGCTCACTGGATCGACGACGAGACATTAGATCGGAAATCTGCTGCTTTAGCTTGGGCGCCACACATTCGATGTACTTGCATCTGCCCTTGATGATATCCACAGCCAATATCACATCTGTGACAAGATTGTCAGAACAACTACAGACAGTGGGTCAAATTTTTTGAAGGCCTTCAGAGTCTTTGGTGTGCAGGAAGAGACTAACGTGACAGCTGACACTGAGGCTGATGATGAATCTGAACATGAACATGGGGGGGCTTCATGTCTTAATCTTTATGAAGAACTAAATTGTAAATTTGTTCAGGTTACTTTTGTAGTTAATATGGTTTATGTATAATATATTTTTATGGGGTTATCTGTAACTTTTGCTTATTTTTTTCATGGTTCTGTAGTTAGTCTACAGTACACATCAGTTTGCTTCACAGTCTTGTCTTGCACTAAACCTGAATTTACATACACCCCCTGTTATTATAGGGTTAGATTACATCTGGAAACATCTGAGAACATTCCCAAACCACGAATCCCAGCCCCAGAGATGTGAGATGTCGGATGAAGAGGACTTCTTTTCATCAATGAAGGCAAGCCCTCCAGATGCCACAGGTGAACTGCAGGGATACCTGGCATGCACTTCTGAAAGCATGGAGTTTCTTCATACATTCCCATGTGTAAAGAAATTGTCTCTACGTTTGAATACAGGACTTCCTGCTTCGGCAGCCTGTGAACGTTTGTTCAGTTGTGCTGGGCAACTGTTTACTGCTAAGTGAGCTAGGATTGACTGTACAAACTTTGAGAATCAACTTCTGGTAAATCTGAATAAGGCATTTCAGGAATGAAGTGTCTATGTGTGGTTGAAATTTAGCTGTTTAGTTCAGTTTTCTGATAATTCTAAATATAGTGGCCTATAAAGCTTATATACAGCTTTTAAGGAGTGAAGCATTTGTTGAGGGGTTATATAATGTCTTTTTTTTTTTTTACAGGTTAAATACTTAGCTAATGCCTTTTCAAGAGCTGAATATTTTGTTTTCAATAAATGTTTGGTATTTATAACATTTAGTATTTCAGTTCTTTTTTTTACTGTCTGACACTTACTATAAGTGGGTTGGGTTATAGTGATTCTGCTTTTGCTTACAAATTACAATTCTTATTGATTCCCAGTTTTGATTTTAATAAGGTAGGCTATATATTAGATTTAGATATCAAACATTTATAATGTGTCTTTTTGCAAAACATTCTATTGCAGCTTAATACAAATATCATAAATCAACAGCCTACAGAGCACTTAAATGAGGAAGTTTTGCCTATGGTTTTACCAAAAATACCACAGCAAAAACAACTAGACTACTAAATCATATAAATTTAAACATTATTAAAGACAAGTAAACAATACTAAAATAACAAATTAGCAATAACACAAATAAATGCTATTGAACAAACTGAAATCAAACGTAATTTAAAATTTAATTTTTATTTTATTTTAAATATCACTGCATTGTTTTCTTTTTTATTAATTGGACTATAGACTGCTGTCACTTCAAGATCAAATACACACGCATCCAATATACCGACACTTGTGTGCTTTCTTTCCCAATTGTACTGGACAAAACTGACTGCGTTTGAGGATATTTTGGCATAATTTTGTGTATATTTATGATCCATTCAAGCATAAGAAGATATGAAAGGTTATATTTAATATTTGTGCACTGTATGAGAGGTGACTCTGTGTGTGCAGCACTGAAAACAGTGCATAAGTGCTGAATTGAGTTAGTACTTTGTAATGTAGTTACTTGAGTAGTTTTTTAACAAAATACTTATTTACTCTTACTTGAGTCTTTTTATTTGTACAAGTACTTCTACTTGTACTCAAGTGAATTATTTCTTAAGTAGCAATACTTTTACTTAAGTAAAAAATTCCAGTACTCTTTCCACCACTGGTAATAAACCCTTTGTTTCTAAATGCTGGGTTAATTGTGGGGTTTATACCCTGAAAGACTTGTACAGCGGTAATGGACTTAAGTCCTTTCAGATTCTAAAGGATGAATTCTCTCTTCCAGGATTTTCCTTCTTTCTGTATCTAAGATTGAGATCTGCGCTAAAAGCATATGGAGTACCCTGGTCGAATAAAATATCTACTCATCCTATGATAGACTGGATAGATTGTTAGCTAGGGGTATTGTTAGCATAATTTATAAATCGCTCGTGGTACGACAGTACTCAAACATTCCGACTGAGGACTTCTGGGAGAGACAACTTAACACTGTGATTGACTGGGACACTGTCTAGGGGATTGTTTTGCTACCTCAAAAAATCCAGCTCACCGAATGATACATTATTAGTTCATTTATAAGGCATATGCCACACCCTGTTTACTATAAAAAATGAAAAGAAAATCTGATCCTTTTTGTCACTTGTGTAATAGTAAAAATTTCGGTACATATGCATATGTTCTGGGACTGTTCTCAAATTGTGTCAGTCTGGTCCTCAGTCCAGGACTTACTGACAGATCTTGACAGCTTGACTGACAGCTCTGTTAAGTCTTCGTCGTCGGTTAGGAACCTGGGTGTGCTCTTTGATACCAATCTTTCATTTGAAAGTCACGTGTCTAGTATCTGTAAAACCGCATTTTTCCATCTTAAAAATATATCTAAATTACGCCATATGCTCTCATTGACAAATGCGGAACAATTAGTTCATGCGTTCATGACCTCAAGGCTAGATTATTGTAATGCTCTACTGGGTGGTTGCCCTGCACGCTTAATAAACAAACTACAGCTGGTTCAAAACGCAGCAGCTCAAGTTCTTACCAGAACCAGGAAGTATGACCATATTAGCCCAGTTCTGTCAAAACTGCACTGGGTCCCTATTAAACATCGCATAATTTTTTAAATATTGCTGATTACTTACAAAGCACTAAATGGTTTAGCTCCGCAGTACTTGAGTGAGCTCTTAACGCATTATACTCCTTCACGTCTATTGCGATCTCAAAATTCCGGCCAGTTACTAATACCTAGAATATCAAAATCAACTGCTGGCGGTAGATCCTTTTCCTATTTAGCACCAAAACTCTGGAACAGTCTTCCTACCATTGTCCGGGAAGCAGACACACTCTGTCAGTTCAAAGCTAGACTAAAAACACATCTCTTTGACCTAGCATTCACATAATACATTATAGACTTCTATAATTTAATGTTAGGCTGCATAGATTAGGTCAGCCGGAACCGGGAACACTTCCCATAACTCCTGATGTACTCGTTACATCATGAGAAGAATGGCATCTACGCTAATTTTAGTGTCTGTGTTTATGCCGAGGTTTTCCTGCTGCCTGCCGGATCCAGGCCGTATCCAGATCTGATGAAGGACCTTCGCCTGGACCCGATGACAACGCAGTGCTGAAGTGCCAACTAGTCTCTCCCTATGGAGGATCCCTCTACCACTATACAGATAAGGCGTTGTCGGGAAAATTTGTTTTGCGTTCCTACCCCAAAGCAACAAAATAAAATAAAATTCTTTATCAAAATTTATAAGGAAAGACAAGTACTTTGTTTAGGCTTGGCTTGTAGGGAATTCCAAACCTGCGTATATTCAAACGCACATAACTATAGAACCCATTCTAAATGCGCATGTGAACGCCATCAGCGTTTCACACAGGTTCGCGTTTAAAGTCTGTGTAGAGGGAATGGTGTCGTCTTAGCGGCCCCTAATTTAATAACAAATGATCGTTGCGACGGAAGCAAATCAATCAAAACTTACTTTAGATGGAAAATAACTTAACTCTGCAATAAAGCCAAAACAATCTCTGTTACCTTAAATTATCCGCTTATCTCTGTGAAGCTGCTTTGAAACAATCTACGTTGTTAAAAGCGCTATATAAATGAAGATGACTTGACTTGACTTGAGATCTTCTGAAGATTCCGATCCAAAAGGATCCTCTGATTTTCCTTCTGCTGGATGATTCCTTGCTGTCACTGTCTGTCAATCAAAGGAGGATTCTGTCCATTGTCCTTACTGCTGCTAAAAAGGTTATCCTAAAGCTGTGGTTGGAACCAACTACCCCAGCTATATCTATCTGGATGTCATATATACTGGACATTACCCTTCTGGAATGTACCACAGCTAAAGTGCTCGGAGCCAATAGAAAGACAATACAATTTTGGTTGGACCTTATTGAGACTATCAAGAAGTTTTTGAGATCCTTCTAAGTTTGGGTCAATTCTATTTTAATTTCTTGTCATATTTATTTATTTTATTCTATGTATTTATACTTAGTCTTACAGTTATGGGCGATATTGGGCTTTGTTGTAAATAGTTATATACACAAAATGTTTAATAAATAAAGAATCACAAAAAAAAAAGAATACATTGATTTTATTGATATCTAATCAATAAAATTGAGGCAACAGATTACAAGCAATATTATTAATTAAATTTAACAAATTAGAGTTGAGTAAATAATTAATTCCTTAAAAGTTAACCATTTAAAATTAGTAAAATTTACAAAATATCTTTTATTGCCAACACCTGGTGTTAACACGCAGAATCACTGAAGGAGAAAACCATAATTAAAGTCACCATTGTGGAGATCAGTGTGTGTTTTAGTTGGGCTCTTGACCCTTCAATTATTAACTTTAAGTTTTGTTTGGCTGCTGTACCTGAGTTATAACAGCCAGATGAACAAAGAGAAAAGGTGATCTGATGGTGTTGGTTGTGTTTTAACATAATCATTAATTCACAGTCATTTAACCTGAATCTCTGAACTCATATAGAGTCCAATTTATGAGTTAGGTTAACTGTATTAATTATAGCGAGCAAAATATTTTTAGCCTTTTCAATGAAATCCAAATGATCTAATCAATAAAAAAAATATGTATATATACACTTTTTTTTTTTTTTAGGCACACACACACATCAAGATTTGCGTATGAATCTCAGCAATGGTGACAAACAGATCAACTCTGAACATAAGCTCATTATTTATTCATGCAGCAATGCATGATGGGAGCCATGAATGAGTTTTGATTGGTGGCACCCAGAATGCACTGCAACATGCTTTATAAATGTCACCATTGTTGAGATTCACAGGCTGATTATTGATGTCTGTGTGTCTCTTTTTTGTATAAGAGAAACTTTTTTGAAATTATTTGGATCTCATTGTAAAAGTTAAAAATATTATGCCGTACAAGGCCAGTGCTGCTATAATTAATATAGTTAATCTAACTAAATTGGACTCTATATGAGTTTAGTGATTCAGGTCAAATGATTGTGAATTAATGATTATGTTAAAACACAACCAACACCATCAGTTCACCTTTTCTATTTGTTCATCTGGCTGTTATAACTCATGTACAGCAGCCAAACAAAACTTAAAGTTAATTTAAGGGTCAAGAGCCCAACTAAAACACACACTGATCTCCACAATGGTGACTTTAATTACGGTTTTCTCCTTCAGTGATTCTGCTTGTTAACATCAGGTGTCTTCAATGTTGGCAATAAAAGATATTTTGTAAATTTTACTCATTTTAAATGGTTAACTTTTAAGGAATTAATTTGATTAATTATTACTCAATTCTAATTTGCCTCAATTTTATTGATTAGATATCAATAAAATCAATGTATTCTTTTTTACAGTGTAGGGCAGATGAGGCGGCACTTTGATTGACAGCTGCCGTCTCCGCTCCTGTGACGTGCGCTTCTTGAGACGGACCAGCAGAAGACAAACAGGTTGCCTAGTTTACAACGACACTGTACTATTTCACTATTATCACCACCTAACTAATGACACCTCGGGATAAAAGTGAGTATTTAGTTTTTGAAACTTTCTTCAGGCTCCCTATTATTCTGAAGCGGATGATTGACAGACCAGAGTCGCCCTGTAACGTATCTGCTGACCTCTAGTGGACGACTTACGAAATGATCTCTCCGTTCTATACTTTGGATGGGTTTGATGTCTTATAATGGACATGATGCAGAAGAGTGCTGACAGGTAATGCCACAGACGGCTTGTTTTCATCTCGCTGCAGAGCACGATTTCTCTCCCAGTCAACAACCTGATCCTAACCTCTGTCTTAATGACCTTGACCATAGATTGTGTGCTCTTCCATTTGGTCAGAAGAAGGCAGAATGAAATTGCAATATCCCAAGGCAAACCAAGTCAAAGTAGGTACAGTACTTAAAGCAGTAGTACTCTTCAAACATGTCATTTGAATGTACATTTAAAACTAATTTGGTTGTTGAAAAAACAAGCTTTGAAGGCCCTGTTTTTTTGTTATGCATTTAATTTTTTACTTTTTTTAAACAACAACACCAGTTTTTAGGTCACCCCCATCCACAACACTTTCTACAGAGGGACTATCGAGAGCATCCTGAGCAGCTGCATCACTGTAGGGTTTGGAAAGTGCACCATCCCAGATCGTAACATCCAGCAGCGGATAGTGAGGACAGCAGATCATCAGTGTCCATCTTCCCTCTCACAGACACACGCTGTGCCCGCAGAGTTATCAGTGTTGCGGACGACCACACAAACCCTTCTGCCGTCCAGCAGGAGGTACAGAAGCATTCTGACTTTATAATCTAATTGTGTACAGTGTTTTTTGTTTGTCCTATATGTTGTGTAACGACTATGGCTCGATGGGTAAAAATGGACTTTTAATTTATATACTAATTAAAAGTGAAAACACTTTCTAATTCCCACAGACTTGGCAAAGTCTGTATCTGAACCCCCTTTTACGACGCACTTCCCCCTCTCCACAGTGAGCTTCAAAGACATTACTGACATTCCGATCTCAACAGAAAACCCGCTCTGAATCACACACACACCAAACCACTCTGAAACTCCTAAAACACAAGTTACACACACGCATGAATCATTATCAAAATGTTTTTATGTAGTTTTCTTGTCTATGGGATGTGATGGGATAAATTGAGATATTTATGCCCTTCTGCAGATGTAATGGACACGTGTGTTGATACATTTGAGATGTATCTGTTTCATTAACTGATATTAATGTCGGGTGTGATATCCTACGGATCGTAATGAGCTTCTTTATACAGAAATCTAAACTATATTCCGCACAAATGTTTATTCCTAGACATAATGTGGTATTAAAGTTTTAATGCATTTTTCTGTGTACGATCAGAAGAGGCGTTCCTTCACAAACAATGAAACGCTCCCGCCTCAGAACCGAAAGATTTCATTGGGTCCCGTCATCAAACAGGGCGTTACCCCGCGCTGCTTTAAAACCACAACACAAGCAGACGTCGCTCTTAGCTCTCTCTCTTAGCTCTCATACTCTCTCACCCTCGTGACTCCGAACTCTGAACTCTGACCCCTCCCTGCACCAGCAGCGGAGCGGGAGAAGGCACAGGGCCTTCATCCAAACGAACCGCGGATGTAAAAATCCAGCTTCGTCCTGTAACTAAGTTTTCTCGCCTTTCCCGTACAGGGAAAAGAAGTCTTCACTCGGTAATGTTACTTTCAAGTAAGCTTTTAAGAACTTCACGCGAAACGCAAGCCTACAAATCGATGAGACACGGTCCAGCCAAGGTACACACGTGGTCCCGAAGCCCAGCTTCACACAGACAAAGGAACAGAATTGCAAGTAACGTATAAAATGATCTCTCTCGAAGTTGCTTTCACAGTTGTCTCTTAAAAGGTTCTGTTTGTAAATTACCATACTTTCTCCCTCACTTTCTTCCTAGTTTCATTTTGATCAAGTCATGTTTTATGTTTGTTTGTCTAAACGTTCGTGGGTCTTGTGTAATTTTACGTACGTAGATTAGCCTATATTACTTCCTATATGCATAATCCTTTGTGTGTCATTTTTGATTAAATAAATCCTTTATACTTTGACTGACTCTGTGTTACAATCCCACCAATGTAATTGTCAATGAAATTGCGATAAGATCTGGCTACTAGCTCTTTATTTTAATTCATAAACCCAGCAATTTGTATCCACGGCCAGGAGAGAATCTGTCTGAGGTTTGATAATATAAATATTCCTTCTTAACTGGTATAATCAAAGCATTCGCTGGTCGAATGACTGATGAGAGACCAGTTATAGAACGAAATATTTTTGATAATTAGCAGGTAATGTAATAGCATATGTGAAATTTATGAATTATGACTATGAGTTATGATTTTAAATATTTCCCCAAATTTCCTTACTGCTCGAGCTAATATTTCATATATGACCTAATTACGATTGTTACCAATAATCGCTACAAAATTATATTCAGAATTTAAAATATTTTGATACCACTTTTTAATGTGTGATTGTAAGGTGTTCACGAGATAGAGATACTAACCTTTAGCGAACTTGCTTTCAACGTCGAACGAACACTCGTTCTCATGGAGACGCGGTGTGCACGGAGGGGAGGGGCTGTGTGTGTGTGTGCGCGCGCGCATGTGAGAGACGCATGAGTGACAGAGAGACAGAGGGAGAGCAGGGAAAGGAAATGCAGCTGAACGAATACGCTGCGTGTTTTAAATAGCGTTAAAAAATGAAAGACCTTGACAAAGACGAAAACTAAGGACATTTACTCTATAATTTTATTTTATTTTAGTTAGTTTTGCCAAACACACATTACAGTTTTAGTTAGTTATCGTTTTTTTGTAATGCCTCGTTTTTATTTTTATTTCAGTTAACGACAATGTTTTTTCCCACCTAGTTTTCGTTTTTCGTTAGTTTTCGTTAACGATTATAACCTTGACACACACACACACACTCACAGAGACACACACACACACACACACACACACACACACACACACACACACACACACACTGAAACTCACAGAAAAGCAGATGAGCACAGAATATGATGATAGAAAGCAAATGTGTGTTCAGTGCAAATAAATCATGGACCACACGGTCTCTTTGAATCCATATTCTAATTTTGTGAAAGTTGACTAAAGTTTTGTCGCTCGAGTTGTCTTCGCTGATTCGGAGAATGGCGGCGAATACACAAACCTGCCAGACATAGCCAGGTGAGCGTGAACACTCATGACGTCACGCCCAGTCTCAAATTCCGTCCCGAATCCCTCTTATTTTTTTTACTGTACAGGATTATAGAGGCAATCGCAGTGATCAAAGAAGGGCTCATTTAGCCCATCAGGCAATTGTTTAAGCATGTATGGGTTAGAAAAACGGGTATTTTTAACATGAAATGTTGCGCATTGCACCTTTAATATCAGTCTAATGCATTAAGCCATGTTAGCGTTTCAGTGCACGCGGGTTTCGTGACATCATCGCGTACAATAGAAGTCCCATTTCATTGGCTAGGTGCCAACTAATAAAACGGCTCCTTTGAACCCCCCGCTCTCGCCCCCGCCCCCCTTTCTCTCTCACCGCCTCTGAGTTTCAAGTGCACAAGTTAGTTTTGCACCTGATATATCGCAAAAAGAGCAAGCGGCAACCTCCCCGACTCTCTCTTGAAACCAACACGGAAGTGAGTTAAACTGCAATTCATCGACTGGCCGCTTGAGGCTGGTGACAAAAGTGAGTCAAATCTGCATCTCCTCCATGTTAAAATGCCAAATTTTACAGCAGAAAAAAACGTGTTTACAGCCTGGTGTCTGTATGTTTTTTTGGTCTATACAGTTAATTTTGCCCTTCATAACAACTGTGAGGGGGGTGATTTTTTTTTATAACTCATCCGTTTAGTTGATGAATATTTAAAGTTCTGCATAATTAAGGGTGTGTCCACTTTTGAGTGACAGGTGGATTCCCGCTGATGTCAGTGCTAGCCGCGTCACTACTCACTTCACCTCAGCAAATTTTAGCTATTTAACTTGCCATTTCTGCAGTGTTTGTGCTTTTTTCGGGATTATTTCATACAATTTAATACACCCATTACTTCGCCCACGGCTTCGGATTCCGTCGTTGTCGTCGAGTATCGTTCGAGAGAACAACGCTGTAACTTATTTCAGTTGTTTTCCTCTGTGAACATGCACTAATGGATGTCTGACAATTTCGTTGGTTTTTTGGAGTTTTCAGATTTAAAAAAGGTCTATAGATATAAAGGCTCGTTCGTTCTGCTCTCACGGAACAGATTGATTATAATATGCTTATGTAACGTTACCGTCAGATGAAATCCTGCAGGTGTCGGCGCTTTCTCAGTCCATGCAATAGCAGCTAAATGCACATCCTTGAATGAGCGCGGATTTCTAGCGCATTTACTTGAACTTCATAGGCAATATATCTATGGTTTAACCCATTTGAGAGGCGGACAAAATCAGAATTTAAAATGGACTGAATAAGATCACTACGAACTTGACGAGCGATGCCGCGCTGACTGACCATAGACTATAAAAAAAGAGTGACTGACATGTAACTGTTATGCACATAAATCACACACTCTCTGTCACACACACTCTCAGAATAGTTACTGTACTGCATAATACATTTTCAACTAGCAGAATAGTACAGAATCACGATACACAGTCTCACTTGTAGCCATGACTTTTAACTATTATAATATTTCGAAGGGCAAAAACAGGAACTTTTAATTGGCTTTACATCGTCAACTGTCACTTTAGCGCGAGGCCCTGTGCAGTCGCAGACTTGGTACTTTCCATAGGGTACTTTCAGTAGCATATAGCATTACCTCCCAAGCCTGAGCTAACTCGATCACGTCGAGCGGTGGGCGTGGTTTCAGATAGCCAGGCTCCTCCAGCTCCACCCACGCCCCGCCTCTTTGCCCATTCTCTGTTATCCTGAGTGACGCGAGGCCAAGATGGCGACGGCCGACTCCGCCCACTTTAGGCTTCAAAAATGCTCTTCAGAAACCTACGGGTGATGTCACGGACACTACGTCCATATTTTTTTACAGTCTATGGAAAAGAGTAGCAAAAGTCAAGGCGCGAAATTTGAAATTGCAGTGACAGATTTGAGAAGTTGCAAGTGCCTACTTGAGGTAGTACTGCGAATGTGAACGTAAGATTAAACCATAGACTGTAAAAAAATATGGACGTAGTGTCCGTGACGTCACCCGTAGGTTTCTGAAGAGCATTTTTGAAGCCTAAAGTGGGCGGAGCCGTCCGTCGCCATCTTGGCCTTGCGTCACTCCCGGATAACAGAAAATAGGCAAACAGGCGGGGCTGTGAGTGGAGCTGAGGAGCCTGGTCATAGATATGAGCCTGGCTATCTGAAATCACCTAGCTCGACGTGATCGAGTTAGCTGATGATGTAAAACCAATTAAAAGTTCCTGTTTTTGCCCTTTGAAATATTTTAATAGTTAAAATACATGGCTACAAGTGAGACTGTGTATTACTTCGAGAGTGTTTGTGTGTGACAGTGATTTATGTGCATACATGTCAGTCACTCTTTCATGGTCCGTCAGCGCGGCATCGCTCAAGTTCGTAGAGAGCTTATTCAGTCCATTTTAAATTCTGATTTTGGCCGCCTCTCAAATGGGTTAAACCGTTAAACCATAGATATTGCCTTTGAAGTGCAAGTAAATGCGCTAGAAAATCCGCGCTCATTCACGGAGAAAGCGCCGACGCCTGCATGATTTCATCTGACGGTACATAAGCATATTATAATCCATCTGTTCCGTGAGAGCAGAACGAACGAGCCTTTATTGACGTTTTAAATTTGAAAACCCCAAAAAGCAACGAAATTGTCAGACATCCATTAGTGCATGTTCACAGAGGAAAACAACTGAAATACAGCGCTTTGTTCTCTCGAACGATACTCGACGACAACGACTGAATCCAAAGACGTGGGCTTTGTACCCAAGTATTAAATTGTATGAAATAATCCCGAAAAAAAGCACAAACACTGCAGAGATGGCAATGGCAAGTTCAGCAGTAACATTTGCTGAGGTGAAGTGACGGCTAGTAACAGCAGACAAACGGCTAGCATTGACATCAGCGGGAATCCACCTGTCACTCAAGTGGCCACACCCTTAAATTTAAATATTAATCAACTAAACGGATGAGTTATAAAAAAATTCACCCCCCTCACAGTTGTTATGAAGGGCAAAATTAGCTGTATAGACCAAAGCCACAGAGAGAACCAGGCTGTAAACATGTTTTTTTCTGCTGTAAAGTTGGTAATTTTAACATGAGGGAGATACAGATTTGACTCACTTCTGCAGCCAGGCCAAGCGGCCAGTTAATGAATTGCAGTTTAACTCACTTCCGTGTTGGTTTCAAGAGAGAGACGGGGAGGTTGCCGCTTGGATTAAACGCAAAATATATATTACAAGTTTGTGTCTGTCGTTGTATTTCTGTGAATGGTATTTTACACATTTGTGTCTACTTGTCTGCAGCTTCAGATTCAGAATACAGGTTTGTGACTATTGTCTGCGAGTGCAAATTTCAACATTCAACTTCAGATTTTTATTTTACAGGTTTTCACATTGGAGCTGTGAGTGTAAATGTTCATGTACACGTACGAATATTTATTGTACAAGTTCTCAAATTCACATCTACGTGCTCTCGAGTTTTGCTACTCTTTTACCTTCATAGAAAAGAGGGGACAAGTTTCTTTCCAAGCACCTTGACACTATAGTTGTTAATGTCACGGGGTGACCGGAGCCGGAACCTTGTGCACGGAAGTTGTTGCTACGGGGGAGGACTTCCGGTGCAACACTAGGCCGGTTCCGGTTTTCCCCGTATGCTATGGCCGATCGGGGATGAGTGGAATTGCTGACAGGTGTGAGAGGAGGAGAGTTTTTCATTTTTTCATCGATTTTCTCATTGAATAAATTCATTAAGTCGTTATGCTAAACTGTAATGGAATAATTTGTTCAGGTCTGTTTATTTGTTAATCTCGCCACTGTACTAAATAAAATTCTTGGATTATTTTGGTTATTTTCTGTTAGTTTGTGGAGATGCTCGGCCCTGGCTGCTTTTAAACCCTTTTTATAACGGAAAGTGCTGTCTTTACACGCGATTCTAAAGACCTCTAGGTGAGTTTGTTTCCATTTACGCTCTGGATTATGAGTTGCTCTCTTGATAGCATGAGTAATACTGTTGTACCATGGTGCAGTACTTTTCTCTCTAACCTTTTTTAATCTGACTGGTGCAACAGTAGCCGCGTTTCCATTAAAGATTCGCGCAAAACTTTTGCGTTTTTCAAAATATCGATAAAAAAACTATTGCGAAATGGCGGCGTTTCCATTAACCGATGTTATGCGACTAAAACGTCATTTTTTCCTCTCGCGATAAGTCATTCCAAAAATCATGGCAACGGACGTTGGTAAGTAAGGAATAATTGACGACAGGTTGTTGAATTATTAAAAAAATAATGCACACCCGAGGTGGTAATGCGGTCACGACGCGAAGCGGAGTTTAAAATAATAAAAGCATTATTTTTCTAATAATTCAACGGCCTGAAGTCAATTATTCCGCTTATACTACAGTTACCACACCTTGAAACATTGTTCAGATTATGTATTTCAAGACGTTTGTAAAGTTGTTGTCATTAAAACGCTCTTGTATGTAGGACTAATTTCTTACGCATCTAATCCAATGCCTCCGTTGCTAATTCCAAAACGTCATTTTAGAGTTAGTAACGGAGGTTTGAGCCACTGATAGCAGACTAATGCTGGGACACACGACTAGCTGACACAGAGTTAGTAACGGAGGTTTGAGCCACTGATAGCAGACTAATGCTGGGACACACGACTAGCTGACACAGAGTTAGTAACGGAGGTTTGAGCCACTGATAGCAGACTAATGCTGGGACACACGACTAGCTGACACAGAGTTAGTAACGGAGGTTTGAGCCGCTGATAGCAGACTAATGCTGGGACACACGACTAGCTGACACAGAGTTAGTAACGGAGGTTTGAGCCACTGATAGCAGACTAATGCTGGGACACACGACTAGCTGACACAGAGTTAGTAACGGAGGTTTGAGCCACTGATAGCAGACTAATGCTGGGACACACGACTAGCTGACACAGAGTTAGTAACGGAGGTTTGAGCCGCTGATAGCAGACTAATGCTGGGACACACGACTAGCTGACACAGAGTTAGTAACGGAGGTTTGAGCCGCTGATAGCACACTGATAATGCTGAGACACACGACTAGCTGACACATTCTCTGACTGTTTTCATCGACTGCAGCAGATTTTAAACACCGACTTTGAACACAGACTGAACGCGCTGAACACGCGTTTGGGCATGATCAGTCATCAAATTACATAACCGGCCTTAAAGTGTGTCCTCGGCTCGGCTTTATGCAGTTATTAATACATTTATTAGAGAGAGATGTTGCAATAATGAGACAGAAAAGCATGTGCGTCAATATAAAGTAAGGCCTATCAATAATTATTTATTTGTTATATTATCTGCAATAAAAATCCGTGCTGCAGGACCATCCATTTATTTACCCTATATTCAGTTTAATTTTCTATTGATTATAGATAGGACTATATACTTTATTTATTAAAATTAAACTGCATGTTTGATTGTGAAGCTAGACATTGAAAATTGCAGATCAAGCGCATGGGGCTAAATGCTTTTTCTTGTTATGAATTGTATCCTATTTTCCGTTATTACAGTTAACTACGCGAAGTGATATGGACCTGTAATGCGGTCAAGACCTGCCTGGAACTACTTTAGCCGTGCGTTTCCCTGAAAATAATGCACACCTTAGAACGTTCGTCAACCAATCAGATTCAAGCATTCAACGGCCCTGTAGTATAAGTTTATATATAGGCTACACATCACAGCCACGTACCGCACTAGACATTATTATTATTAATGGAAGGAAACTATCCAAGCATTAATGGCAAGGAAAGACCCTTATACTGTGTCTGTGAGCAGCACATATGAGGTGTTTCTGTTTTTTTCTCACTCATTTCTGCTCCGAGGTCTTGATTGTGGCATTTCTTTGAGGTTTAGAATCCAGTATTTCTGTCATTCTTTTGTCCTTTATGAATTCAATAAAGAACTCCGTCTCGAATTCTGTCCAAACACACCGCGCCTTCTCAGTCAGGTGACCTGTAAATGCGCAAAAACTGTTTCCATTGCAGTTTTGCGAAATATTTCTTTTTCGAATTGCCTGAAAAACCCCCTCGTGCGAGCGTAAAAATTTTTTGCGATAAATGGGAGTTTTTGCGAAATTGACGTGTTTCCATTGAGCGTATTTTCAATTCGCAATTTCAATTTGCGCAATTTGAAGGGTAATGGAAATGCGGCTAGTTTCTAATATACTAGAGAAAATTGTGTAAATACTGCTTGTAATTTCCTGTAGTTCATCTAGTTCTATACACTCCAATGAGGATGAACGACATTTGTGGTGACAATGTGACGTCTAGACAAATACATTCTAGATCGGTCTCAGCATGGCATTGAATCTCTTTACATGATATGAGATATTTAATATAAAACAACAACCCCCCACCTCTACCTTCAGTTCTATCTTTCCTGAAGGCATTATACCCAGGAATATGTAAAGTAGAGGATGGGGAGTTTTTATGAAGCCATGTCTCTGACAAACACAGGTAATCTTAGGCCTAGTCCACACAGACACGGGTATTTTTATAACCGGAGTTTTTCCTCCTGCGTTTTAAAAAAAATCCCGTCCACACATGCTCGGTTTAAAAGAAATCTCCGCCTACATGAAAACGCAAAAACACGCTATCACGCGCTGTCAAGAGCATGCCACACCAGCAGGCGGCGATCGTCAAGCCACGTTGGCTAATCAGAAGCCTGAATCAGAAGCAAAAACCCCGGTTTGACTGTCTACATGACAACACTGCAACCGGCGTTTCTGGAAATCCTCACCCTGGCAGGGCCTGATACTGCGTTTCCGTGTGGATGAACGGCCGAACCGCGTAAAAAAAGTCACGGTTATAAAAATACCCGTGTCCGTGTGGACAAGGCCTAAGTTAGAATCAGCTAGAAGATTGTGTGAGTTTAATCTCTAGAAATTGAAAAGGCATTTGTGACTGGCTTAAGGAATCGTCAAGTCATTTAAAGGGGAGGTCCACTAATAAGTAACAACTGAATAAGTATCTGGATTCCTCCTCGTAAGGAAGCATATGTCTCTAAATCATTTTGCTATCTGATGTTATCTCGGATTACAATTCACTCGGGGAATGGCTGCGCTAACCTGCAGTCGTGATGCAGTGATTCACAGCTGTCTTTCCTCATTCGACTGCTGTTTGGATGTCATTAGATTTCTCATTATGGTGGTGATTATTTAGTTTCATTAATTAATTTGACCCCAAAAAATATATATATTTTTTAATTTGACCAAAAGTAATTCCATTTCGTAAGATTATTTAGTAAGATAATTATCATCAAAGTAATTCTAAACTTCGTGAGGCAGACAAGGACATTATGTGATCAAAAACAATAAACCTGTTGAACTCTCTCCACAGCGCCACCCAGTGCATTTAATTAGAAAGCATAGTGAAATTCTTAGTAAAATTTTCTTCTCACACAAGTATGATTGAACTTCAGTTTATGTAGACTGATCAATTTACATATGTGAATAAATGCCTAAATTACATCTGCCAATCATATAAAGCGATTGCTGCACAGAAGAAAATGTAGTTTAATCCCCAAGATTCATATACATTTATTTAATAATCCATTAATGAACATTTTAAACCAAAGTTTTGGTAAACAAACTTTCAATTGAAAGGCAAATGTGTTGGACTACACAACAGTTTTTATTTTGTTCCAAATATGAACAAAAGTCATATGGAACAACTTAAGGGTGAGTGAGACAGATAATTGTGAGAAATAATTAAGATGTTTTTCCTTGATGTTTAGACATAAAACTTCATCCTACTATAAAAACACCCTGTAACCTACAAAACTAAAACCAACTAATTTCTGATTGTCACATCATGACATAATGCGACAAAGGACAAATTTGTCCTGACATTTTAAAATATGTCAGAGCCATTGTTTTCTCTCACAATGCACACCAGTAATGTTTTTTTATAAGGCACAATTATAAAAGCTACTTAAATGTCCTCATTGAACTCTTGCTTAATCCTGGCTTAGTCTTAAACCTCTCTTTTAAACTGAACCTTATTATTTAAGTTTCATAACTATGATGCTTTACATGACAATGAAAATTGATCATAAGTTTACATACACTTTGCAGAATCTGCAAATTGTACATTTTAACAAGAGGCATAAAACACAACAACATGATTTTGATTTACTTGTGCCATGAATAAACTATTTCACAAATTATATAGTCCACAAAACAAAATGTTTTTATTAAATAAATGATTCATTAAGTCATATCAAATCATTAAATCATTTTGTGTAAAAAAAAAAGAAAAGAAGTTGAGTTTGATAATCCACAGCTGTTATGGTTTCTGATAGTGGTGTACGAGTTGCTGTCTGTCCTGAGCAATATCATTACCCACTGTTCTTCAGTAACAGTCATCGTATAAGTTTAACATTGGCACTCAAACACAACTACAAATACATCAAGTATACGTTTCATTTAAATATATTTTATTAACCATTTGATGTTCTTTACAGGCTTTGAAACTCAGCAACGGTTTCCAACATTGACGGAAGCATGATAACCGTTCGGGACTCCGAAAGCAAACTCAAGTCCTGCCAAATTGGAGACCTAACAGGGACAACTCAAAGACTCTTTAATGTTGAGTAAAACATACGAGTTCACAAACTTATCAACAAGATCATTCAGTGGGAAAACCACACTGACAACAACCTGCAACACCACCATCAATCAAAGCAGCTCAACAATCACATTGACCAACACAAGCGAACACACTAACACAACCAGTCGAAGGCAGCACAATTACAATCAAGAACTGTGTCCCAAGCGTCACACTACACAGCAAACCATAAACACCAAAGACAACTTCCACTGGTGCAACACCTGCTAAATTCTCCGTCATCAATTCAGCTATACAACAAAGTGTAATGGATCATTGATCTTCAAAATTGGAGAGGATGAGCCGTCACTAGCCACATCCCAAATTCTGTGCTGACAAAAAATCATTAAAAGAGAAAAAGACATGACATATGTTGACCCACAGGACATAGACGAATTCCTTCTATTCCTTCCGTCAGGCCCCACAATACATCGCTGACTTATGTGTTATGCACATATTCTCCAGGCCGTGCCCTTTGATCCTCAGGCCAGAGTCTTTTAATGGTCCCAAAGACTCGTTATAAAACGTACTCGGTTACCTAATGTAACCTTGGTTCTCTCTAGAAGAGGGAACGAGTATTGCGTAAGTTGCTTACACTATGGGAAAGTTCTCTTTTCTCAAGATCTGAAGCCAAAAAATTATCCTTAATTTTGTATTCATTGTCAACACAGTGCGGCAGCCGGCAGACCATGGCAAGGTAACCAAGTACGTTCTCTTACGAGAGGTTCTCTCGTATTGCGTAAGTTGCTTACGCTACGGGAACCCATTGTCAATGCCGTGCGTGCCGAGCATCCAGTGCATGAATCCCAGGGAACCGGGGAAAAAACCACATGCTGGAGCTGGTGGCCAGTCGGAGAAACGGGCCAGCACATGTAACAAGCACTTCATATAACATAAAGCGGCACACACCGTCCGAACGAAACAAAGAGCTGCTCGGAACGCCTAAAGGCGGCGGAGCGAGTGATGTAGACTCTCAGCGCCCTGACGGGGCATAAGAGGTTGTCACCGTCCCCGCTATCGGACGTTGGCAGAGCCGACAGGGAGATGACTTGCGCTCTAAAGGGGGTACCAATCGCTTTGGGGATGTAAGTGTGTCTCGGTTTGAAGATGACTTTTGAGTAATTCGGACCAAACTCAAGACATGCGGGGCTAACAGATAGCGCATGTAGATCACCCACGCGTTTTACTGAAGACAGAGCTATCAGAAAAATGGTTTTGAGCGAAAGGTATTTCAAATCCACAGAGCAAAGCAGTTCAAAGGGAAAAGCCTTCAGGGCCTCCAGGACCAAGGACAGATCCCACATAGGAATCGAGCGGGGCCGCGGGGGATTCATCCGTCTAGCTCCTCTGAGGAAACGGATGAGGAGCTCATTCCTTCCTAATGCACGGCCGCACGTCGTCTCCGCGAACGCTGCAATAGTCAAGTCAAGTCATCTTCATTTATATAGCACTTTTAACAATGTAGATTGTTTCAAAGCAGCTTTACAGAGATAAACGTATAATTTAAGGTAAGATTGTTTTGGCTTTATAGCGGTTCTTTAATAACGTTATTTTCCAGCTAAAGTTAGTTTTGATTGATTCGCTTCCGTCGCAACGATCATTTGTTATTAAATTAGGGGCCGCCAAGACGACACCATTCTCTCTACACAGACTTTAAACGCGAACCTGTGAGAAACGCTGATGGCGTTCACATGCCCATTAAGAATTGGTTCTATAGTTATGTGCGTTTGAAAATATGTGTGCAGGCAATAGCCACCACATACACTTTGAGCATGGAAGGGGACCTGCCCTTGTCCAACAGCTCTTGTAGGAAGGAGAGCACCCGCGGGACCCCGCATGTGCGTGGATCCGAGCTCTTAGTAGCGCACCATTTAGAGAACACAGACCATTTAGACGCGTATAGCCTTCTCGTGGAAGGAGCTCTAGACTGCGTGATCGTGTTTATGACCCCTTCTGGCAGGTCAACGGGTATCCGTTGATTATCCATGCATGCAGAGACCAGCGCTCTGGATGGGGATGCCAGATCGATCCACCGGCTTGAGAGAGGAGATCCTTTCTCACCGGGATTGGCCATGGGGATGAGTGCGACAGCCTCACTAGCTCTGGGTACCAGATTTGGTTCTCCCATCGCGGGACTATGAGGAGCACTGGAAGGTGCGTTTCCCTGATCCTCGTGATGACCTGTGGTAACAGGGAGAAAGCGTACAGGGGGAGGCTGGGCCAGGTTTGGGCCAGCGCATCCTCGCTCTTTGAGAAGAACGTTGGGCAGTGAGCATTGTCTTTTGACGCAAAGAGGTCGACTTCCGCCCTGCCAAACAAAAGAAATGGTCGTGTATTGATGGTGTGCTAAGCTAACATGCTAGCTAGCCCAGGTGCACCTGCCACCTGTTATTCTTTTATGATTTTTTTTCTAAAAAGGAATGCTTAGCAGCTACTGAAATGTTTTAGTGCATTTGATACAGTTTCAACAGTTTTTTGTGAAGTGAGAACTTTGATAAAAGAAATTAGGGATTGAAACTCTATGAATAGCCTGTGAATAGCCAGTCGTTAGTAACTATAATGCAGACAAAAGAAATGCATATTTAGAGCCATAGCCAGGCTGGAGAGGTGTGAATGTGTACAGGGGGAGACTGACACTGAATGGGGCTCGTCTGCACCACAAAACAATAGAGACAAAAGACTAAATGGATGCTTAGAAGATGACTAAACATCAGTAGCATTTTTAGAGTCTAATCAAAATAAAGTAATTTGACATGATCTTGAAAAACATATAACTAAATACAGAGTTTTAGACTTATCATTTTCAGATTTTAAATATAACATGGTCACACATGTGGCTTTAGCTGCAGTGCATTTCTAGATTGCTACAGTGCCAACTTCAATTGTATTTTCATGAATATGTTTCATAAAAATAAATTTCTAATAACTTTACAAAACTTTGAAGCTATTTAAAAAAAAAAAAATCATTATGACAATAATTAATTCTACATTTACAATAAACTACCAGGTGTCAGCTTTCAAATGAGATCATACTTGTGCTTTTAGTGCAAAGGGTTCATGAACTGTATCTGTTTCAGTTTGGGTATGTCATTTCTGGGGATTTTTCAAAAGTGGGGTTGCAGCTTAACAGGTTAAAAGCGCGGGAGACGGCGAGCGAATTGCAGAATATAACCATCTCTTACTGTGCTCAGCATTCTGACGCGCCTGGAATAGCTTCCCACGCTTTTACGTGTGCAGCCAGGGGCAGAATGGCCTCCGGGCTCTGATTGCCGCGTGTCGCGGGCTCGAGAGCTTGATACGGAGGCGCGGGCGCGGTGCGCGCGCTCTTGGTGCTTAGATGCGCCGGCTCGCATGCAGCGATGACTGGCCGCTTTACACACAATGTCCCGGTAGCTTTGGACGGGGAGCAAGTGTGAGGCGTGATGCGCAAGGGCGGCGTCGGGGGCGAAATGTCTGTTAGTGTGTGTGAACGCTCGAGGGCGGGCACAGGACTTACATTTGAGACATGACCGGTAGTGAGGGGCCGTGTAACAGAGCGGGCAGTGGGTAGGTGTGGGCACGGAGAAGTGGACACGTGACCTACTTCTAACACTCAAGCGGCTTTTGCCAGCTTTATGAGAGTGGGCTCTTCTGCGGGACACGGGATTTATAGTGCTTGTGTGCAGGGGTGAACACAGAAACGTGGGCACATTTACTGCACATGAGGCGCGAGCCGTGCAACCAGACATTATACTCTTTTCGAGATTTCTCTGGGTCGCCGTGAAAACGGCGGTTGCTTGCAGGCGAGAAGGTGGATTTACCGGCTCGTTCTCTGCAATGTAAACATCTGCAGTAGCCGTGGCAACGGGGACTGACAGAGAGTGAAGTTTTAACGGTAGTCTGGCCGCAGCGGGACTTAACTGTCTTTTCCTCCCTCGGGCTAGGAGGACTTCGCGGGCTCGGGTTTCACAGTTATCCTCGGCCGGGGACCCCGCGGGGGAGGTGGCCTGTTTCGGCTGGTCGAGCGCGATCTAGGGCGGCCGCCCTGTCGTCGCTGCGAAGACGGAGGTCGAACTGGACGCTGGGCGGAGCTTTGCGCAGGCTGGTCGCGAGGACGGCGTGCGGCTGAGCTTGAGCGTCGAGGCAGAAAGAGGTTCATAGCCTGCGTGGTCTTCTGCACCTCCGAAAAGCGGTCCACGATCCCGTTTACCGCTGGGCCGAACAGTCCGGTGGGGGAGAGAGGGGCGTTCAGAAACACCGCATGCTCAGACTCCCTCATGTCGGCGAGCGTTAACCAGAGATGCCTCTCTGTTACGGTCAGAGAGGCCATGCACCTTCCTATGGCCTGGGCAGCGGATTTCGTGGTGCGAAGGGAGAGATCCGTCGCGCTGCGCAAATCCGTAATGGAAGAAGATTCCGAGCCTCTCTCGTCCAGATCGCGGAGAAGATCGGCTTGGAGAATCTGCAGCACGGCCATCGAGTGCAGGGCTGATGCAGCCTGTCCGGCGGCGGTGAAAGCGCGGCCGACGAGAGCTGATGTAGTCCTGCAAGCCTTTGACGGGAGGGCAGCCTTTGAATGCCATCTAGAAGGCGGGCAAAGGTGCGCTGCAGCCACCTCTTTCACGGGGGGAATGGCATTGTACCCCCTCTCAGCGACGCCGTCAACTCGTGAGAGCGTCGATGAGGCGTGGGAAGAAACTCTCGCAGAGGATGGAGCATTCCACGATTTAGAGAGCTCGTTGTGGAGCTCAGGCAGGAAGGGTGCAGTTCTGAATGCCGGTGTTCGGCTGCGGCGATGAAGGAAGCAGCCGTCGAGTGTGTTCGGCGCTGGCTCCTTAGGCGGAGACCACTCGAGACCCAGCTGGTCGACAGCCTTGGTGAGGAGGCGCAAAAGTTCTGCGTCCTCGCCAGCTCGAGTTCGGCCGCAATCCTGGATGGACGAAGAGGCGGTAGACCACAGAAGCCAGGATGGAGCAGCTGTCAGAGGCGGCACCCTCGTCTAACTCATCCGCTTCATCCCCTGACGTGAACCGGCGGCGCGGGTGGGAGCCAGCGGTTGAGCAGCCGGGAGGGGGGGCTGAGAGGGCGAGAGAGAAGCTCAAGGGAAAGGTTCCGGCGGGCTTTTGTGTGCCACATCAGTTTCCGGTGGTCTCTGTGTGCTGCGCTTCTTCCTGCGCGGCCCGACAGAGACAGGCGGAGCGACAACCTGGTCGAAAACTTCAAGTCGAGCCCGCAGGGTCGACATTGAGAGTTCTTCGCACTCGGGGCAGCCGCCCATAGAGAGTGCGGTGGCGGCGTGCTCGCGGCCCAGGCAGAGAGCACAGATGACATGGTGGTCTCCGTTGCTGAGCGGGGCGCGGCACGAGCCGCAGGAAAACTTAGGCATTTTTAGAAAAACGCCTCGCTCTTTTAGATGCCTAAGAGAAAGTGTGTGTCGCGGGGCGAGCACACCAAGCAGTAAAAAGGATATGTCGCCGGATAGCGTAGCTGGCACGGATGGCTGAAGGCGGCCGGCTTCCTCAGGTGCTTTCCTAGGCTTGCTGGTCGCTTGATTCAACGGCGGCGGCTCTCAAGATCCAGCGTTGCGAAGAGCTTCGCTGAAGACAAGAAAATCAGATTCTCAGCCCGTGAGCCTTCATTATATACACGCTGACCACACCCATCCTGACGGTTAGAGGGGTGTCTGCGCGCTGTCACACGGAGCTCACAGATAGGCTGCAGCAGTTGCCGCTGAGGCAGCCAATGAGCACGCTAATGTAGCCTGCCATGGTCTGCCGGCTGCCGCACTGGGTTGACAATGAATACAAAATTAAGGATAATTTTTTGGCTTCAGATCTCAAGAAAAGAGAACTTTCCCATAGCGTAAGCAACTTATGCAATACGAGAGAACCTCTCGTAAGAGAACCCGGGGAGACCTGTCTTTCAGGCGGTAGCCCCCAGACTGTGGAACGCCCTGCCCTTGTTCCTTCGTGTGGCTGACTCTGTCGATTCTTTTAAAAGGCAACTGAAGACACTGTTATTTAAACAAGCTTTTAGTTGACTGGGTTTTATTTTATTTTGGGCTTTTTAAATGTTTAATTTTTTTTTTTTTGATTGTATATTAATGTGGTTGCACCTTGTAAAGCACTTTGTGATTTTTATCTGTGAAAAAGCGCTCTATAAATAAACTTTACTTACTTACTTACTTACTTCTCACCTGTGACTGTCATATTCACAACTGAGAACCACATAACAGAAGTCAGTAAAGCAATCTCCATACCTGAACTCTCCTCAGATGAGACCCCTGAGGTTCATCAAGAACTCTGCACAATCACAGATGCTGTCATTATCTTCAACTTCCCAACATACAATCCCAGGTGAATTAAGACATAACACCAAAACAAACACGAACCGGGACTTACAGTATGCTGATATTAAAGGGGGGGTGAATTGCTGTTTCATGCATACTGAGTTTTTTACACTGTTAAAGAGTTGGATTCCCATGCTAAACATGGACAAAGTTTCAAAAGTTAAGTTGTACGTTTGAAGGAGTATTTTTGTTCCAAAAATACTCCTTCCGGTTTGTCACAAGTTTCGGAAAGTTTTTTTTCGAGTATGGCTCTGTCTTACGTAAGAGAGGGCGGAATTTCCTTATATGGGTCCTAAGGGCACTTCTCCGCGGCCGCGCGCGCACTCGCAGACCAGAGAGAGAAGAGAGCGAAAGCAGTACGTTACCTCAAAGCGCTCTGCTCGGCTTTTAGGGAAGTCAATGTCACCAAAGAAGTGGGTTTTTGGTTGGCAGAGCAAGACAACCCTGCACAGATTCCCAAAGAACCCAGCGTTAAGGGAATAGTGGATGGAGTTTGTTTTTTCGAAGCATCAACGGAGGTTGTGCACGACTCTTTGTTCCCTGCATTTCGACGATGATTGTTTTATAAACAAAGCCCAGATCGACTTATTTGCAGATCGTCTAATGCTTAAGGATCGAGCAGTCACGGTGAGTAAACTACTTCAAATGTCTCTCTGTGTTGTTGTTAGATCAGTTAGCACAGCTATAGCACACCGCCCACACGGCCCGCCCCCAGCCGCTCGTTTTTTTCCGGAAAGACTCGGTACAGCCAATCTTTAACTTATAAATATAATAAAACTAAAGACGTTTTGGAGATATGAAGGATGCAATACTACTCTATAGGTACTCAAGATTAACAGGAGATTGAGTGAAAATGAGCATTTCACCCCCCCTTTAAAGGAATAGTTCACCCAGCAATTAGGGTTGCCATGATTTTCCAGCGCTGTTTTTTCTTTATATTTAACTGAAATTTTTAACTCTAAAAAAAAATAATCTTGCAAATAAGTGTATTGTGATTGTCAAAACATTTTAGTAACTAAACTGAATTGTATTAGGTTTAGTGACAACATGTTACAATGTTTATATGGTACAATTTCTGGTAGGCCTAAGATACGTTTTTTATTATTGCTTGAAACAAATTTCAGGATTTCAATTCAGTTCAATTCTTGTGATTTGATTTAATTGACTGATTTGGATAAATATTAGAAGAATGTTTACATTACATTCATTCAAAAAACATAAATTTTTCTCAAGAAAAAAATCTCACCTAATGCTGTAAACATACAGAGAGCCTTATCAGCTGGTAAAATTATTTAAGGTTAAAAATAACTTTAACAAATTAAATATAATGCGTTTTTTTTTAATTATAATAACAACTTTATTTAATGATAAGTAAATATAATAAATATGTAATATAGTAGCCTATGTTTAGCAAAATAGCCTACTCTCTATAGCTCTTTTTTTCTAGCCAACTAACGTGCTATAGCCTATTATGGTCATCAAATGGCTTTCCTGAGGTAATGTTATGTGACAATTGTTCTCCAGCTGTTTTATTGACCCTTTCCGCGGTTGAAAAACACTGATTGATCGATATTATGTATGATGAATATACATTTCGGTAAGTTGTACGTTTTATTTTAACATTGTTCATTCGTGTTTATTTACTATTAGCTAGAGATGATCAGTTCACGTGCCGCTAGGGATCTTTCATGCCAAAACGGTGTTTATTGTTTGAATTTCGTAATAAAATTGACAGAATCTGAGAGCTGAGATTTTTTTATATCACAAGTAACCACCTGCTCTGTCTAGTCTGTCGGTCTCCGTGTCCTCTTTGCTTCGCGATTTTTCTGTGCGTGAGAAGGGTTAATTGCGCGTGGCAGCTCTGCAGTAACAGTAGAAGGAAACGGTTTGAAACCAGGAAATTCTACTTTAGAAGTACATTTTAACAAAAAACCGGGACAATTTGTGTCCCGGGAAAGAATATTAATTTTCCGGGACTGTCGCTCAAAAAAGAGAACAATCCCTGGAAAACCGGGACGGGTGGCAACCCTACCAGCAATAGAAATTCCCATCATTTACTCAAACGCATGCAGGTTTGGAATAACATAAGGGTGTTTCTTCTGGCAAACTCAGATGATGATCAGACAATCAGCAATAGACAATAACTTCCAATGTATTTTTTTCAATGGGTGCCATCAACTGTTTGATTATCAGCATTCTTCAAATCTCTTCTTCTGTGTTCAACGGGAGAAACAAACACGTGCAGGTTTAGAACACAGAGGTGAGGACATAATGAGAACATTTACATTTTTGGGTGAATTATCAATTTCTGAAACTGTAAAACATACATTTATATTACCTTGATCATACATGTGTTCTTTCATGTTGAAAACGTGTATCAATATTTTCCCTAAATAACTCGTTCACGACATTTAGTAAATAAAAACATCTCACAATTTTAATTAAAGCCAAATAATTTAATTACCATTTTGCATTATAGAGTTTGTACTTACAACATGATGCAGTAGACAGCAGGATAGGGTGTACTCGCTTCTGTTGCATACTGTATGACTATATACTGGAGGCATTATTGACATGACATACTGACACAGTTCCTCACAGCTAACCCTCATGAACTGTTGAAGAAGCCGTCCTTGTTTAATACAGGATGTAGACAGACTGATGTAGTGTATGTTATGATAAAGTTGTATGAACATGTCCATGACCGTACCTCTTTTACTTTAACAGATGCTGTTCTAGCGGAGTTTCCACACACAAGTGTGTCTGATGTGCATCAGGCGTAAGTGTAACAATGAGCATTTCAGCAAGAAAAAGTAACTAACAATGCGTAGTTTGTGTGTGGCCGCTTTTTTTCTTTCAGTGTTCTTTTAACCCATTTAATCCCAAATTTTTCTCAGACACAAAAATATCCAAATCATGTGTCATTAGTATCCCTTTGAAACAATCAATCATAATTTTTTTAAATTTTCATGGAAAAGTGTGTGAAAAAGTGTGTTTTATGATCGGTCACAATTGTGACCGGTGGGATACTGTGTTGTATCAACCATTGGACAGACTGAATATAGGTCTATTTGACCTGTGCAGTGTGTTTGTGTGTGTGTGTGTGTTTGTGTGTGTGTGTGTGTGTGTGTGTGTGTGTGTGTGTGTGTGTGTGTGTGTGTGTGTGTGTGTGTGTGTTTGTGTGTGTGTGTGTTTGTGTGTGTGTGTGTGTGTGTGTGTGTTTGTTTGTGTTTGTTTGTGTTTGTGTGTGTTTGTGTGTGTTTGTGTTTGTGTGTGTGTGTGTGTGTGTGTGTGTATAAGAGTGTATAAAATCCTTATAAAATCCTTAAGATACTATCTTGAGGCCACGAGATACTATCTTGAGGCCACAGGATAGTATCTTGAGGCCACGGGATAGTATCTTGAGGCCACGGGATAGTATCTAGAGGCCACGGGATACTGTCTCGAGGCCACGGGATACTGTCTCGAGGCCACGGGATACTGTCTCGAGGC
The DNA here is from genome assembly GCA_022828995.1 of Vimba vimba. Taxonomy (NCBI): domain Eukaryota; kingdom Metazoa; phylum Chordata; class Actinopteri; order Cypriniformes; family Leuciscidae; genus Vimba; species Vimba vimba. The sequence goes on along the minus strand of CM040817.1, from coordinate 63,682,558 downwards.
CACGGGATAGTGTCTGGAGGCCTCGGGATAGTAAGGGAAGTCAGGTAGTTCGTGGACATGTTCCCATTCATTTAAGTTGCCATTGTCAGCGCAAGCAATCGGAGGGATCTCGGCTCCAAATGGACGCCCACTTGCCGCTAGAGTTAACGGTGAACTGGACACTTTGCGTTATCGAGGGGTAATGCGTGCTAATGCGTTGCATTGACCCTGGGGCCCTGGGTGGACACCTGTAGGGGGCGATCTCGCTCCACGGTGGTTTCCCCAGATGGTCAACGATGTCCACCGTGACATATGTCCTAAAACTGCCCGTATCATCCCCCTTACAGCCCGCCACCCCTCCCCCCACCCGCCCCACGCCATTGGCCGAAGTCATGGGATGGGCGGGGCTATCCACAGAGAGCCTTTTTGTCCCCTTCCAGATTAAACAAAGCCAGGGGGCGGGGATCAATCCCGAAAACGCCCTCTGACCACGGACAGCCTAAAAGTCCCCCTTACAGCCTATCTCCCGCCCACCCGCCCCACGCCATTGGCCGAAGTCATGGGATGGGCGGGGCTGTCCACGGAGAGCCTTTTTGTCCCCTTACAGCATAAACAAAGCCAGGGGGCGGGGATCAATCCCGAAAACGCCCTCTGACCACGGACAGCCTAAAAGTCCCCCTTAATGCCCATATAGAGCTCCAAGCTCCGGGTGTGGGGCCACCAGTTACCCCAGAGTATGGAGCCCCAAGTCGGCTAGAATTTTGAGTTATGCCCAGTCAAAGATGGGACTTTGACCGGGTGTATCTTGGGAACCAAGCCGAGTTTGAGCTCCAAACTCCGGGTGTGGTGAGGTACCCATGGGCCCCCCATGACCCCAGAGTATGGAGCCCCAAGTCGGCTAGGATTTTGAGCTATGCCCAGTCAAAGATGGGACTTTGACCGGGTGTATCTCGGAAAGCACGCCGACTTTGAGCTCCAAACTCCGGGTGTGAGGAGGTACCCCTGGGCCCCCCATGACCCCAGAGTATGGAGCCCCAAGTCGGCTTGGTTTTGGAGTTATGCCCGGTCAAAAACAGCATCCCACCTGCAACCTATTTAGTTAAAAATGGGACTTCAAAACATCCCACCTGCAAGTTATTCGACGGAGCCCCTGTGCGCTCCCCGTGGACAGTGATATTGTATGCAAATTTTGCACAATTAATGGGTGAAATGTACATTAGTGTGTTGTACAGTGTCCCCTGACTGGAGTACAGTAGGTTTGACCTCAAGCAACCGCTTTTATTATGAAATATGACCCTTTAATGCAATGTCCACGGACAGCGCACATGGGCTCCGTCGAATAACTTGCATGTGGGATGCTGGGTTTCGACTTAGACATTTTCAGCGGTTGAATCCCTGTAAGGAATTGGGGATTTCAGCATATGTGCTGAAATCCCCAATTGGTTACAGGGATTCAACCGCTGAAAAAGTCTAAGTCTAAACCCAGCATCCCACCTGCAGCTTATTGGACGGAGCACCTGTGCGCTCCCCGTGGACAGTGATATTTTATGCAAATCTTGCACAATTAACGGGTGAAATGTACATTAGTGTGTTGTACGGTGTCCCCTGACTGGAGTACAGTAGGTTTGACCCCAAGCAACCGCTTTTATTATGAAATATGACCCTTTAATGCAATGTCCACGGACAGCGCACAGGTGCTCCGTCGAATAACTTGCATGTGGGATGCTGGGTTTCGACTTAGACATTTTCAGCGGTTGAATCCCTGTAAGGAATTGGGGATTTCAGCATATGTGCTGAAATCCCCAATTGGTTACAGGGATTCAACCGCTGAAAAAGTCTAAGTCTAAACCCAGCATCCCACCTGCAGCTTATTGGACGGAGCACCTGTGCGCTCCCCGTGGACAGTGATATTTTATGCAAATCTTGCACAATTAACGGGTGAAATGTACATTAGTGTGTTGTACGGTGTCCCCTGACTGGAGTACAGTAGGTTTGACCCCAAGCAACCACTTTTATTATGAAATATGACCTTTTAATGTAATGTCCACGGACAGCGCAAAGGGCCTCCGTCGAATAAGTTGCAGGTGGGCTCCGAACTTTGAAGGGCCATATCTCGGGGACCCGGCCGCCTAGCGACACCAAACTCGGGTCAAAGTAGGGTCCCGAGGGGCCCTCTCCAACGGGCCCTAGCCCGAGTCTCTAGCGCCCCCACGGTCCGAGATACGGGGCCCAACAGGAAAGGGTGCACTTGAGAAGGAAAGGTCCCAGTGGCCCGGGACTCTGGTGTCTGAGAGGGCCCCTAGGGGCCCCTCACCACCCCAAAGGACGATCCGCTGGGACACGCCCTTTTCGAGATATTGACCATTTTGTCTAAAAGTCCCTTATGTATAACCGGGTGTATCTTGGGAGTTAAGCCGAATTGGAGCTCCAATCTCCGGGCACTAGGAGGGCCCTTAGGGCCCCTTCTGACCCCACCGTCCCCAGCTCATGGGACTTTCCAGTTCCGAGATACGGCCACTTCCGGTCCAGCTTTGACCGGGTGTATCTTGGGAACCAAGCCGAGTTTGAGCTCCAAACTCCGGGCGTGGGGAGGGACCCAAGGGCCCCCCATGACCCCAGAGTATGGAGCCCCAAGTCGGCTTCTTTCCTGAGATACGGCCACTTCCTGTGGGACTTTGACCGGGTGTATCTTGGGAACCAAGCCGAGTTTGAGCTCCAAACTCCGGGCGTGGGGAGGGACCCAAGGTCCCCCCATGACCCCAGAGTTTGGAGCCCCAAGTCGGCTCCGTTCCCGAGATATATCCACTTCCTGTGGAACTTTGACCGGGTGTATCTCGGAAAGCACGCCGACTTTGAGCTCCAAACTCCGGGTGTGAGGAGGTACCCCTGGGCCCCCCATGACCCCAGAGTATGGAGCCCCAAGTCGGCTTGGTTTTGGAGTTATGCCCGGTCAGAAACAGCATCCCACCCGCAACCTATTTAGTTACAGATGGGACTTCAAAACATCCCGCCCGCAAGTTATTCGACGGAGCCCCTGTGCGCTCCCCGTGGACAGTGATATTTTATGCAAATCTTGCACAATTAATGGGTGAAATGTACATTAGTGTGTTGTACAGTGTCCCCTGACTGGTGTACAGTAGGTTTGACCCCAAGCAACCACTTTTTTTTATGAAATATGACCTTTTAATGCAATGTCCACGGACAGCGCACAGGGGCTCCGTCGAATAACTTGCATGTGGGATGCTGGGTTTCGACTTAGACATTTTCAGCGGTTGAATCCCTGTAAGGAATTGGGGATTTCAGCATATGTGCTGAAATCCCCAATTGGTTACAGGGATTCAACCGCTGAAAAAGTCCAAGTCTAAACCCAGCATCCCACCTGCAGCTTATTGGACGGAGCACCTGTGCGCTCCCCGTGGACAGTGATATTTTATGCAAATTTTGCACAATTAACGGGTGAAATGTACATTAGTGTGTTGTACAGTGTCCCCTGACTGGAGTACAGTAGGTTTGACCCCAAGCAACCACTTTTATTATGAAATATGACCCTTTAACCCTCTGAGGTCTGAGCTGTTTTCTGGGCCCTGGAGGTGTTCTGACATGCTCTGACATTTCTGGTTATTTCTGTTTCTTGTGACATTTTCATGGTTAAAGTCTAATTACACTGTATTCAGCACAAACTCTGCTACAATAATATATCAACAGCATGTATGTAAAAGTTTGTAGTTTTGAGATAATGACATTTATGCGTGGTTTGTGAAAATACAAAAAAAAATTCTCACTGAAATAAGGCCATGAAACCCATACTGATTATTTCTTCACAAGACTTTTGAAAATTGTATGACGTAGCCTAGAATATTTGCTGCAAAACTATGTGAAAATCACCCTGACTGCTCATTCAGATAAGACAATATATTGATTTAAAAATTTTACGACGTGTTTTGTGTGAAAAAGCCTTATGCGAGAGCTCATTAATATGAAAGCTTTTCTCACCTGAGAAAGACAAAGAACCTCCCCTAACGGCCCTATTAGGAGCTATCAGGCCCTGTCATTCTGAGCAACCTTGCACAATACTGTAAATGAGGAGATTTAAAAAATAATGGCTTTTAAATTGTTTGGATTTATTTACAACACAGCATCGTCCAAAGATACACAACACATGCCAAAAAAGCACTTATTGAAAACAATGATCCAAAGACAGAGACCTTTGTGCCATTCCTAAAAACATACATACCTTTAATTTCCAAGGTGTTTGATTTTCACTTTACCATGTACAGAGACTCATGTGAATTTTGAATTCAGCAGTCCTCAGTGTCATCTGGGCCCTGAAAAAAAAAGTGAACATACTGATATCAAGAGAAAGGCCTGCACGATTTTGGGAATAAATTTTAGATTTTTCTGGTTAAAATTGTTTTTTAAAATTCACAGAATACACACACACACACTCACAAATGTTTCCAACAAGATATAATGAACAGTGAACACCAGGTTTGTTGTGCCTTGTAGGCATAAGCTATGCGCAGTGCTGGATAAAATAATAATAACCTATAACAGTATAAATCTTCCAAAAGATTTAAGTAACAACTAAGCTAGAGAAAAATATATTGATTATCATGTTACTTAAAATGTTTCCATTCGTGGTCCATATGAAATGAGATAATAGTAAAAACATGAAGCTGTTTGTTTTTCAAACGCGATCGCGATCCAAAATATGATACATTCAAATGCGATCATGATCCAAAATATGATACATTCAAATGCGATCACGATCCAAAATATGATACATTCAAATGCGATCACGATCCAAAATATGATACATTCAAACGTGATCACGATCCAAAATATGATACATTCAAACGTGATCACGATCCAAAATATGATACATTCAAATGCGATCACGATCCAAAATATGATACATTCAAACGCGATCACGCTCAAATATAAAACATTATGGTTACCATATACATATCTACGTTTGAGCAGATATCCACAAACACAGTAACAGTAAACACGGGTCTAAATATTATAATATTCACCATCTAGCAACAGTTCAACTGCAATGTGAAATTTATGCAACAATAGCAAACTAATATGTAAGAATTTCTTACCTTATCTTTCTTGTCTTCAAATCGCGTTCTTCTTCTCCTGATGTAAATCCAATGTAAGCTCAGGCACGTCTTTCAAACTCGACGAAAAGTGAAGTGAAGTGTTTTGTTGTTGAGGTAATGAGCGAGTTCGCGTTCCATGTGGAGATTTGCATGTGAATCTCTTTTGCGCGAGTAGGCGTGGCCAAATTAACTGTAATGAGCAAGCGTTTGAGAATCTGGACATCTTGTTGGTTTTATACAAATTACTTAAACAGAGAATATTTGTTTTCGTTTTGAATCGGATAATTTAAAAGTACACACTTATATGTTTATAAAGGTTTATGGCTCATAAATGTGTGACAAGTATTCGCAGAGTTTTGTTTCAGTTTATAGACGTGCTCAAGAAAAAAAAGTTCACCGCGACAGAGAGGCAGAACGCACACCCTGTTTATTTTCTTTATTTTACAAAAGCACAATGTTTTGATTTGATTGCAAGTGGACACATACAAAAGTAGAAATATCACAGATTCTTTTTTTATATTTCTTTTTTCTGTATGACCATAAATGACGGAGAAATTTAAGTTTATAGTGCTACAATGTGGAGAAAATCCAGCAAAACGCGCCGGCGCGTTTGTCGACCTCAGAGGGTTAATGCAATGTCCACGGACAGCGCACATGGGCTCCGTCGAATAACTTGCATGTGGGATGCTGGGTTTCGACTTAGACATTTTCAGCGGTTGAATCCCTGTAAGGAATTGGGGATTTCAGCATATGTGCTGAAATCCCCAATTGGTTACAGGGATTCAACTGCTGAAAAAGTCTAAGTCTAAACCCAGCATCCCACCTGCAGCTTATTGGACGGAGCCCCTGTGCGCTCCCCGTGGACAGTGATATTTTATGCAAATTTTGCACAATTAACGGGTGAAATGTACATTAGTGTGTTGTACGGTGTCCCCTGACTGGAGTACAGTAGGTTTGACCCCAAGCAACCACTTTTTTATGAAATATGACCTTTTAATGTAATGTCCACGGACAGCGCAAAGGGCCTCCGTCGAATAAGTTGCAGGTGGGCTCCGAACTTTGAAGGGCCATATCTCGGGGACCCGGCCGCCTAGCGACACCAAACTCGGGTCAAAGTAGGGTCCCGAGGGGCCCTCTCCAACGGGCCCTAGCCCGAGTCTCTAGCGCCCCCACGGTCCGAGATACGGGGCCCAACAGGAAAGGGTGCACTTGAGAAGGAAAGGTCCCAGTGGCCCGGGACTCTGGTGTCTGAGAGGGCCCCTAGGGGCCCCTCACCACCCCAAAGGACGATCCGCTGGGACACGCCCTTTTCGAGATATTGACCATTTTGTCTAAAAGTCCCTTATGTATAACCGGGTGTATCTTGGGAGTTAAGCCGAATTGGAGCTCCAAACTCCGGGCATGGGGAGGGCCCTTAGGGCCCCTTCTGACCCCACCGTCCCCAGCTCCTGGGACCTTCCAGTTCCGAGATACGGCCACTTCCGGTCCAGCTTTGACCGGGTGTATCTTGGGAACCAAGCCGAGTTTGAGCTCCAAACTCCGGGCGTGGGGAGGGACCCAAGGGCCCCCCATGACCCCAGAGTATGGAGCCCCAAGTCGGCTTCTTTCCGGAGATACGGCCACTTCCTGTGGGACTTTGACCGGGTGTATCTTGGGAACCAAGCCGACTTTGAGCTCCAAACTCCGGGCGTGGGGAGGGACCCAAGGTCCCCCCATGACCCCAGAGTATGGAGCCCCAAGTCGGCTTGGTTTTGGAGTTATGCCCGGTCAAAAACAGCATCCCACCCGCAACCTATTTAGTTACAGATGGGACTTCAAAACATCCCGCCCGCAAGTTATTCGACGGAGCCCCTGTGCGCTCCCCGTGGACAGTGATATTTTATGCAAATTTTGCACAATTAACGGGTGAAATGTACATTAGTGTGTTGTACAGTGTCCCCTGACTGGAGTACAGTAGGTTTGACCCCAAGCAACCACTTTTATTATGAAATATGACCCTTTAATGCAATGTCCACGGACAGCGCACATGGGCTCCGTCGAATAACTTGCATGTGGGATGGTGGGTTTCGACTTAGACATTTTCAGCGGTTGAATCCCTGTAAGGAATTGGGGATTTCAGCATATGTGCTGAAATCCCCAATTGGTTACAGGGATTCAACCGCTGAAAAAGTCTAAGTCTAAACCCAGCATCCCACCTGCAGCTTATTGGACGGAGCACCTGTGCGCTCCCCGTGGACAGTGATATTTTATGCAAATTTTGCACAATTAACGGGTGAAATGTACATTAGTGTGTTGTACAGTGTCCCCTGACTGGAGTACAGTAGGTTTGACCCCAAGCAACCGCTTTTATTATGAAATATGACCCTTTAATGCAATGTCCACGGACAGCGCACATGGGCTCCGTCGAATAACTTGCATGTGGGATGCTGGGTTTCGACTTAGACATTTTCAGCGGTTGAATCCCTGTAAGGAATTGGGGATTTCAGCATATGTGCTGAAATCCCCAATTGGTTACAGGGATTCAACCGCTGAAAAAATCTAAGTCTAAACCCAGCATCCCACCTGCAAGTTATTGGACGGAGCACCTGTGCGCTCCCCGTGGACAGTGATATTTTATGCAAATTTTGCACAATTAATGGGTGAAATGTACATTAGTGTGTTGTGCTGTGTCCCCTGAGTGGTGTGCAGTAGGTTTGACCTCGTACAATAGTCGGTTGAATCCCTGTAAGGAATTGTGGACTTCAGCATATATGCTGAAATCCCCAATTCCTTACAGGGATTCAACCGCTGAAAATGTCTAAGTCGAAACCCAGCATCCCACCTGCAAGTTATTCGATGGAGCCCCTGTGCGCTCCCCGTGGACAGTGATATTTTATGCTAATTTTGCACAATTAATGGGTGAAATGTGCACCGGTGTGTTGTGCTGTGTCCCCTGGGGGCTGTGCAGTAGGTTTGACCACCAACAACCACTTTTATTTATGAAAAATGTCCTTTTAATGCATTTTCCAATTTTGATGCAAAATGCAATTTTTAGGCTGTAAGGGGGACGTTTGGGCTGTCCGTGGACAGAGGGCGTTTTCGTGATCGATCCCCGCCCCCTGGCTTCGTTTATGCTGTAAGGGGACAAACGGGCTCTCTGTGGACGGCCCCGCCCATCCCGTGACTTGGGCCAATGGCGCGGGGCGGGTGGGCGGGAGATGGGCTGTAAGGGGGACGTTTACCGGCTGGAAATGTCCAAGTCGAAAACAGCATCCCACCTGCAAGTTATTCGACGGTGCCCCTGTGCGCCCCCCGTGGACCGTATGATTTTATGCTAATTTTGCATAATTAATGGGTGAAAATTACACCAGTGTGTTGTGCTGTGTCCCCTGAGGGCTGTACAGTAGGTTTGACCACCAATTACCACTTTATTTATTAAATATGACCTTTTAATGTAATGTCCATGGACAGCGCACAGGGGCTCTGTTACATAATCTGCAGGTGGGCTCCGAACTATGAATGGCTATTTACTCAAAGCTGCAACCAATCGGACGTCACCCAGTGTTTTTGGGCTAATATCTCAGCGAAAACAGCACCAAAAATCATGACACTGGTACCGTTCTTTTTAGTTCGACGAGACGGTTCCAGTGAGCTCATCTTCGCAGAGTTACGGCCGATTTAAAAAAAATTGCAGTGGGTTACCATCCATGGAACTGCATGCACTTGTAGGTGGGTCTGCCCAGACCGGGCCGCCCTGCTTCATACCCGGCTGGGATCCCCTTGTGCCGCAGTTCATCCTGGGGCTTGCTGGCATGAGAGTGTGCCCTGCAATGATGTTCTCCATTGAGGCTTGACTGTCAGGGGTTGCCCTGGGGCTTGAGCCTCTCTGAAGACCCCGATCTTGGGGCTGAATTCGTTGCGGCACCCTTTTGGTATCCAGGCACTCGGGACACCTTGGTCATCCCCGGGGAGAGTGGCCCATCTTGGGTCAAAAGCAGATTTAACCGCCTCCCCTGGAGGTCCATCTGGAGCTAAGACGGTCCTAAAATGGGCCCCTGGGGTTATGTAGGAGAGATACAAGGAGCAACTCAAGTCCTGGAGGGAGAGGGCCTCCAGGAGCAACCGAAGCCCAGCCAGGGTGCACTCTGGCTGGGCATAAATCCTGGAGGGAGAGGGCCTCCAGGAGCAATCCAAGCCCAGCCAGGGTGCACTCTGGCTGGGCATAAATCCTGGAGGGAGAGGGCCTCCAGGAGCAAACCAAGCCCAGCCAGGGTGCAATCTGGCTGGGCATAAATCCTGGAGGGAGAGGGCCTCCAGGAGCAACCCAAGCCCAGCCAGGGTGCACTCTGGCTGGGCATTAATCCTGGAGGGAGAGGGCCTCCAGGAGCAATCCAAGCCCAGCCAGGGTGAACTCTGGCTGGGGATAAAATCCTGGAGGGAGAGGGCCTCCAGGAGCAAGCCAAAATGTCGTGGTACCCGTGGGGCTCCAGGCACCCGGGACTCCTCCGCCTTCCCCGGGGAGGGTGGCCCATCCTGGGTCAAAGGCAGATTTAACCACCACCAATGGAGGTCCATCTGGAGCTAAGACGGTCCTAAAACTGGCCTCTGGGGTTTCATGGGGGAGAGGAACTGTGGTGGAGGGACACACCACCCTCAACACACTGGCTTGAGTCCCCCACTCAAAGTCACTCTGGCTGGGGATAAAATCTAAACTGGGCCGTGCCATGGAGCTCTGGAAGTCCTGGAGGGAGAGGGCCTCCAGGAGCAATCCAAGCCCAGCCAGGGTGCACTCTGGCTGGGCATAAATCCTGGAGGGAGAGGGCCTCCAGGAGCAATCCAAGCCCAGCCAGGGTGCAATCTGGCTGGGCATAAATCCTGGAGGGAGAGGGCCTCCAGGAGCAATCCAAGCCCAGCCAGGGTGCACTCTGGCTGGGCATAAATCCTGGAGGGAGAGGGCCTCCAGGAGCAACCCAAGCCCAGCCAGGGTGAACTCTGGCTGGGGATAAAAATCCTGGAGGGAGAGGGCCTCCAGGAGCAAGCCAAAATGTCGCGGTACCCGTGGGGCTCCAGGCGCCCGGGACTCCTCCGCCTTCCCCGGGGAGGGTGGCCCATCCTGGGTCAAAGGCAGATTTAACCGCCACCAATGGAGGTCCATCTGGAGCTAAGACGGTCCTAAAACTGGCCTCTGGGGTTTCATGGGGGAGAGGAACTGTGGTGGAGGGACACACCACCCTCAACACACTGGCTTGAGTCCCCCACTCAAAGTCACTCTGGCTGGGGATAAAATCTAAACTGGGCCGTGCCATGGAGCTCTGGAAGTCCTGGAGGGAGAGGGCCTCCAGGAGCAATCCAAGCCCAGCCAGGGTGCACTCTGGCTGGGCATAAATCCTGGAGGGAGAGGGCCTCCAGGAGCAATCCAAGCCCAGCCAGGGTGCAATCTGGCTGGGCATAAATCCTGGAGGGAGAGGGCCTCCAGGAGCAATCCAAGCCCAGCCAGGGTGCACTCTGGCTGGGCATAAATCCTGGAGGGAGAGGGCCTCCAGGAGCAACCCAAGCCCAGCCAGGGTGAACTCTGGCTGGGGATAAAAATCCTGGAGGGAGAGGGCCTCCAGGAGCAAGCCAAAATGTCGCGGTACCCGTGGGGCTCCAGGCGCCCGGGACTCCTCCGCCTTCCCCGGGGAGGGTGGCCCATCCTGGGTCAAAGGCAGATTTAACCGCCACCAATGGAGGTCCATCTGGAGCTAAGACGGTCCTAAAACTGGCCTCTGGGGTTTCATGGGGGAGAGGAACTGTGGTGGAGGGACACACCACCCTCAACACACTGGCTTGAGTCCCCCACTCAAAGTCACTCTGGCTGGGGATAAAATCTAAACTGGGCCGTGCCATGGAGCTCTGGAAGTCCTGGAGGGAGAGGGCCTCCAGGAGCAATCCAAGCCCAGCCAGGGTGCACTCTGGCTGGGCATAAATCCTGGAGGGAGAGGGCCTCCAGGAGCAATCCAAGCCCAGCCAGGGTGCAATCTGGCTGGGCATAAATCCTGGAGGGAGAGGGCCTCCAGGAGCAATCCAAGCCCAGCCAGGGTGCACTCTGGCTGGGCATAAATCCTGGAGGGAGAGGGCCTCCAGGAGCAACCCAAGCCCAGCCAGGGTGAAATCTGGCTGGGGATAAAAATCCTGGAGGGAGAGGGCCTCCAGGAGCAAGCCAAAATGTTGCGGTACCCGTGGGGCTCCAGGCGCCCGGGACTCCTCCGCCTTCCCCGGGGAGGGTGGCCCATCCTGGGTCAAAGGCAGATTTAACCGCCACCAATGGAGGTCCATCTGGAGCTAAGACGGTCCTAAAACTGGCCTCTGGGGTTTCATGGGGGAGAGGAACTGTGGTGGAGGGACACACCACCCTCAACACACTGGCTTGAGTCCCCCACTCAAAGTCACTCTGGCTGGGGATAAAATCTAAACTGGGCCGTGCCATGGAGCTCTGGAAGTCCTGGAGGGAGAGGGCCTCCAGGAGCAATCCAAGCCCAGCCAGGGTGCACTCTGGCTGGGCATAAATCCTGGAGGGAGAGGGCCTCCAGGAGCAATCCAAGCCCAGCCAGGGTGCAATCTGGCTGGGCATAAATCCTGGAGGGAGAGGGCCTCCAGGAGCAATCCAAGCCCAGCCAGGGTGCACTCTGGCTGGGCATAAATCCTGGAGGGAGAGGGCCTCCAGGAGCAACCCAAGCCCAGCCAGGGTGAAATCTGGCTGGGGATAAAAATCCTGGAGGGAGAGGGCCTCCAGGAGCAAGCCAAAATGTTGCGGTACCCGTGGGGCTCCAGGCGCCCGGGACTCCTCCGCCTTCCCCGGGGAGGGTGGCCCATCCTGGGTCAAAGGCAGATTTAACCGCCACCAATGGAGGTCCATCTGGAGCTAAGACGGTCCTAAAACTGGCCTCTGGGGTTTCATGGGGGAGAGGAACTGTGGTGGAGGGACACACCACCCTCAACACACTGGCTTGAGTCCCCCACTCAAAGTCACTCTGGCTGGGGATAAAATCTAAACTGGGCCGTGCCATGGAGCTCTGGAAGTCCTGGAGGGAGAGGGCCTCCAGGAGCAATCCAAGCCCAGCCAGGGTGCACTCTGGCTGGGCATAAATCCTGGAGGGAGAGGGCCTCCAGGAGCAATCCAAGCCCAGCCAGGGTGCAATCTGGCTGGGCATAAATCCTGGAGGGAGAGGGCCTCCAGGAGCATTCCAAAATGTTGCGGTACTCTGTTGGGCTCCAGGCACTAGGGACTCCTCGGCCTTCCCCGGAGAGGGCGGCCCGTCCTGGGTCAAAGGCAGATTTAACCGCCACCAATGGAGGTCTATCTGGAGCTAAGACGGTCCTAAAACTGGCCTCCGGGGTTTCATGGGGGAGAGGAACTGTGGTGGAGGGACACACCACCCTCAACACACTGGCTTGAGTCCCCCACTCAAAGTCACTCTGGCTGGGGATAAAATCTAAACTGGGCCGTGCCATGGAGCTCTGGAAGTCCTGGAGGGAGCGGGCCTCCAGGAAAAATCTAAGCCCAGGCAGGGGCCACTCTTGCTGGGGGGATGAAACCCAGGCTGATCAGAGCGTGTTGGAGCTCTGGAACTCCTGGAGAGAGAGGGCCTCCAGGAGCAATCCAAGCCCAGCCAGGAGGCACTCTGGCTGGGGAGGGAGGTTGAAAATTATTACTGGAGTCTTAAGCGCCAGGGCAATCAAGGTAGTGACCCAAGCCAGAGAGGGTGCATTCAGGCTGGGGGCAGAGTTCGATCTCTGCCATGGTGGAGCTCTGAAAAACGTTATAGCTCCACGAAAAGACAGGCCCGAGCTGTGCAGGAGCTCTGGTTCTCTGAGTCTGGCAGAGGGTAGACCAAGCTGGGGGTCCCTGCCCGGAGCTCTGGTTCTCCGAGTCGGGCGTAGGGTGGACCTAGGTGGGGGTCCATGCCCGGGGCTCTGGTTCTCCGAGTCGGGCGTAGGGTGGACCTAGGTGGGGGTTCATGCCCGGGGCTCTGGTTCTCCGAGTCAGGCGTAGGGTGGACCTAGGTGGGGGTCCATGCCCGGGGCTCTGGTTCTCCGAGTCGGGCGTAGGGTGGACCTAGGTGGGGGTCCATGCCCGGGGCTCTGGTTCTCCGAGTCGGGCGTAGGGTGGACCTAGGTGGGGGTCCATGCCTGGGGCTCTGGTTCTCCGAGGCGGGCTGAAGCCGGAGAACCTCGGCCGGAGGGAACCAGAGAACCAGAGAACCAGAGCGACTGCCAAAACCTAAGTCGATTTTGGGTTACCAGTGGCCCGGTTCTCTGGTGGCGCGGGGTGGCTAGGTCAGTAATGCCCGGGCTTAAGTTTGGGACCCCCGGGTTCGCCTGGTGCGCGGGTGAGGGTGGAGGCCATGGTTGAGGGGTAGCTCTGGTTCTCCGAGTCGGGCAGAGGGTGGACCAAGCTGGGGGTCCCTGCCCGGAGCTCTGGTTCTCTGAGTCGGGCGTAGGGTGGACCTAGGTGGGGGTCCATGCCCGGGGCTCTGGTTCTCCGAGTCGGGCGTAGGGAGGACCTAGGTGGGGGTCCATGCCCGGGGCTCTGGTTCTCCGAGTCGGGCGTAGGGAGGACCTAGGTGGGGGTCCATGCCCGGGGCTCTGGTTCTCCGAGTCGGGCGTAGGGTGGACCTAGGTGGGGGTCCATGCCTGGGGCTCTGGTTCTCCGAGGCGGGCTGAAGCCGGAGAACCTCGGCCGGAGGGAACCAGAGAACCAGAGAACCAGAGCGACTGCCAAAACCTAAGTCGATTTTGGGTTACCAGTGGCCCGGTTCTCTGGTGGCGCGGGGTGGCTAGGTCAGTAATGCCCGGGCTTAAGTTTGGGACCCCCGGGTTCGCCTGGTGCGCGGGTGAGGGTGGAGGCCATGGTTGAGGGGTAGCTCTGGTTCTCCGAGTCGGGCAGAGGGTGGACCAAGCTGGGGGTCCCTGCCCGGAGCTCTGGTTCTCTGAGTCGGGCGTAGGGTGGACCTAGGTGGGGGTCCATGCCCGGGGCTCTGGTTCTCCGAGTCGGGCGTAGGGAGGACCTAGGTGGGGGTCCATGCCCGGGGCTCTGGTTCTCCGAGTCGGGCGTAGGGAGGACCTAGGTGGGGGTCCATGCCTGGGGCTCTGGTTCTCCGAGGCGGGCTGAAGCCGGAGAACCTCGGCCGGAGGGAACCAGAGAACCAGAGCGACCGCCAAAACCTAAGTCGATTTTGGGTTACCAGTGGCCCGGTTCTCTGGTGGCGCGGGGTGGCTAGGTCAGTAATGCCCGGGCTTAAGTTTGGGACCCCCGGGTTCGCCTGGTGCACGGGTGAGGGTGGAGGCCATGGTTGAGGGGTAGCTCTGGTTCTCCGAGTCGGGCAGAGGGTGGACCAAGCTGGGGGTCCCTGCCCGGAGCTCTGGTTCTCCGAGTCGGGCAGAGGGTGGACCAGGGTGGGGGGTCCATGCCCGGAGCTCTGGTTCTCCAAGTCGGGTAGAGGGTGGACCAGGGAGGGGGATCCATGCCCGGAGCTCTGGTTCTCCAAGTCGGGTAGAGGGTGGACCAGGGTGGGGGGTCCATGCCCGGAGCTCTGGTTCTCCAAGTCAGGCAGAGGGTGGACCAGGGTGGGGGGTCCATGCCCGGAGCTCTGGTTCTCCAAGTCGGGTAGAGGGTGGACCAGGGTGGGGGGTCCCTGCCAGGAGCTCTGGTTCTCCAAGTCAGGCAGAGGGTGGACCAGGGTGGGGGGTCCATGCCCGGAGCTCTGGTTCTCCAAGTCGGGTAGAGGGTGGACCAGGGTGGGGGGTCCCTGTCCGGAGCTCTGGTTCTCCAAGTCAGGCAGAGGGTGGACCAGGGTGGGGGGTCCATGCCCGGAGCTCTGGTTCTCCAAGTCGGGTAGAGGGTGGACCAGGGTGGGGGGTCCATGCCCGGAGCTCTGGTTCTCCAAGTCGGGTAGAGGGTGGACCAGGGTGGGGGGTCCCTGTCCGGAGCTCTGGTTCTCCAAGTCAGGCAGAGGGTGGACCAGGGTGGGGGGTCCATGCCCGGAGCTCTGGTTCTCCAAGTCGGGTAGAGGGTGGACCAGGGTGGGGGGTCCATGCCCGGAGCTCTGGTTCTCCAATTCGGGTAGAGGGTGGACCAGGGTGGGGGGTCCCTGTCCGTAGCTCTGGTTCTCCAAGTCAGGCAGAGGGTGGACCAGGGTGGGGGGTCCATGCCCGGAGCTCTGGTTCTCCAAGTCGGGTAGAGGGTGGACCAGGGTGGGGGGTCCCTGTCCGGAGCTCTGGTTCTCCAAGTCAGGCAGAGGGTGGACCAGGGTGGGGGGTCCATGCCCAGAGCTCTGGTTCTCTGAGTCGGGCAGAGGGTGGACCAGGGTGGGGGGTCCTTACCTGGAGGGGTTAGAGTTAGAAAATGTCTAAGTCGAAACCCAGCATCCCACCTGCAAGCTATTCGACGGAGCCCCTGTGCGCTCCCTGTGGACAGTGATATTTTATGCTAATTTTTTACAATTAATGGGTGAAATGTATACCGGTTCGTTGTGCAGTGTCCCCTGAGGGCTGTACAGTAGGTTTGACCACCCATAACCACTTTATTTATGAAATATGTCCTTTTAATGCAATTTCCAATTTTGATGCAAAATGCAATTTTTAGGCTGTAAGGGGGACGTTTGGGCTCTCCGTGGTCAGAGGGCGTATTCGTGATCGATCCCCGCCCCCTGGCTTTGTTTATGCTGTAAGGGGACAAATGGGCTCTCCGTGGACAGCCCCGCCCATCCCGTGACTTGGGCCAATGGCGCGGGGCGGGTGGGCGGGAGATGGGCTGTAAGGGGGACGTTTACCGGCTGAAAATGTCTAAGTCGAAACCCAGCATCCCACCTGCAAGTTATTCGACGGAGTCCCTGTGCGCTCCCCGTGGACAGTGATATTTTATGCTAATTTTGCACAATTAATGGGTGAAATGTACTCCAGTGTGTTGTGCTGTGTCCCCTGAGTGGTGTGCAGTAGGTTTGACCACCAAAAAACACTTTTATTTATGAAATATGACCTTTTAATGTAATGTCCACGGACAGCGCACAGGGGCTCCGTCAAATAAGCTGCCGGTGGGCTCCGAACTTTGAACGGCTGTAGCTCGGGGACCCGGCCGCCTAGCGACACCAAACTCGGGTTAAAGTAGGGTCCCCAGGGGCCCTCTCCAACGGGCCCTAGCCCGAGGCTCTAGCGCCCCCACGGTCCGAGATACGGGGCCCAACAGGAAAGGGTGCACTTCGGAAGGAAGGGTCCCAGAGACTCGGGACTCTGGGGTCTGAGAGGGTCCCTAGGGGGCCCTCACCCCCCCAAAGGATGATCCGCTGGGACTCTTCCTTTCCGAGATAGAGGGCGTTTTGTCCAAAAGTCCCATATGTATAACTGGGTGTATCTTGGGGAACAAGCCGAGTTGGAGCTCCAAACTCCGGGCGTGGGCAGGGCCCTTAGGGCCCCTTCTGACCCCACCGTCCCCAGCTCCTGGGCCCTTCCAGTTCCGAGATACGGCCACTTCCGGTCCAGCTTTGAGCGGGTGTATCTCAGAAAGCACGCCGACATGGAGCTCCAAACTCTGGGTGTGGGGAGGTACCCATGGGCCCCCCATGACCCCAGAGTATGGAGCCCCAAGTCGGCTTCGTTCCTGAGATATGGCCACTTCCTGTGAAACTTTGAGCGGGTGTGTCTTGGGAACGAAGCCGACTTGGAGCTCCAAACTCCGGACGTGGGGGGGTGCCAGTGGGCCCCCCATGACCCCAGAGTATGGAGGCCCAAGTCGGCTTCGTTTCCAAGATACACCCGGTCAAACTCAGCATCCCACGTGTAGCTTAATAAGTTACTCACTGGCCTTCAGCACATATGCTGAAATCCCCAATTCCTTACAGGGATTCAACCGCTGAAAAAGTCTAAGTCTAAACCCAGCATCCCACCTGCAAGTTATTCGACGGAGCCCCTGTGCGCTCCCCGTGGACAGTGATATTGTATGCAAATTTTGCACAATTAACGGGTGAAATGTACATTAGTGTGTTGTACAGTGTCCCCTGACTGGAGTACAGTAGGTTTGACCCCAAGCAACCGCTTTTATTATGAAATATGACCCTTTAATGCAATGTCCACGGACAGCGCACATGGGCTCCGTCGAATAACTTGCAGGTGGGATGCTGGGTTTCGACTTAGACATTTTCAGCGGTTGAATCCCTGTAAGGAATTGGGGATTTCAGCATATGTGCTGAAATCCCCAATTGGTTACAGGGATTCAACCGCTGAAAAAGTCTAAGTCTAAACCCAGCATCCCACCTGCAGCTTATTTGACGGAGCACCTGTGCGCTCCCCGTGGACAGTGATATTTTATGCAAATTTTGCACAATTAACGGGTGAAATGTACATTAGTGTGTTGTACAGTGTCCCCTGACTGGAGTACAGTAGGTTTGACCCCAAGCAACCACTTTTATTATGAAATATGACCCTTTAATGCAATGTCCACGGACAGCGCACATGGGCTCCGTCGAATAACTTGCAGGTGGGATGCTGGGTTTCGACTTAGACATTTTCAGCGGTTGAATCCCTGTAAGGAATTGGGGATTTCAGCATATGTGCTGAAATCCCCAATTGGTTACAGGGATTCAACCGCTGAAAAAGTCTAAGTCTAAACCCAGCATCCCACCTGCAGCTTATTGGACGGAGCACCTGTGCGCTCCCCGTGGACAGTGATATTTTATGCAAATTTTGCACAATTAACGGGTGAAATGTACATTAGTGTGTTGTACAGTGTCCCCTGACTGGAGTACAGTAGGTTTGACCCCAAGCAACCACTTTTATTATGAAATATGACCCTTTAATGCAATGTCCACGGACAGCGCACATGGGCTCCGTCGAATAACTTGCAGGTGGGATGGTGGGTTTCGACTTAGACATTTTCAGCGGTTGAATCCCTGTAAGGAATTGGGGATTTCAGCATATGTGCTGAAATCCCCAATTGGTTACAGGGATTCAACCGCTGAAAAAGTCTAAGTCTAAACCCAGCATCCCACCTGCAGCTTATTTGACGGAGCACCTGTGCGCTCCCCGTGGACAGTGATATTTTATGCAAATTTTGCACAATTAACGGGCGAAATGTACATTAGTGTGTTGTACAGTGTCCCCTGACTGGAGTACAGTAGGTTTGACCCCAAGCAACCGCTTTTATTATGAAATATGACCCTTTAATGCAATGTCCACGGACAGCGCACATGGGCTCCGTCGAATAACTTGCAGGTGGGATGCTGGGTTTCGACTTAGACATTTTCAGCGGTTGAATCCCTGTAAGGAATTGGGGATTTCAGCATATGTGCTGAAATCCCCAATTGGTTACAGGGATTCAACCGCTGAAAAAGTCTAAGTCTAAACCCAGCATCCCACCTGCAGCTTATTTGACGGAGCACCTGTGCGCTCCCCGTGGACAGTGATATTTTATGCAAATTTTGCACAATTAACGGGTGAAATGTACATTAGTGTGTTGTACAGTGTCCCCTGACTGGAGTACAGTAGGTTTGACCCCAAGCAACCGCTTTTATTATGAAATATGACCCTTTAATGCAATGTCCACGGACAGCGCACATGGGCTCCGTCGAATAACTTGCAGGTGGGATGCTGGGTTTCGACTTAGACATTTTCAGCGGTTGAATCCCTGTAAGGAATTGGGGATTTCAGCATATGTGCTGAAATCCCCAATTGGTTACAGGGATTCAACCGCTGAAAAAGTCTAAGTCTAAACCCAGCATCCCACCTGCAGCTTATTGGACGGAGCACCTGTGCGCTCCCCGTGGACAGTGATATTTTATGCAAATTTTGCACAATTAACGGGTGAAATGTACACCAGTGTGTTGTGCTGTGTCCCCTGAGTGGTGTGCAGCAGGTTTGACCACCAAAAACCACTTTTATTTATGAAATATGACCCTTTAATGTAATGTCCACGGACAGCGCACAGGGGCTCCGTCAAATAAGCTGCCGGTGGGCTCCTAACTTTGAACGGCTGTAGCTCGGGGACCCGGCCGCCTAGAGACACCAAACTCGGGTCAAAGTAGGGTCCCCAGGGGCCCTCTCCAACGGGCCCTAGCCCGAGGCTCTAGCGCCCCCACGGTCCGAGATATGGGGCCCAACAGGAAAGGGTGCACTTCGGAAGGAAGGGTCCCAGAGGCTCGGGACTCTGGGGTCTGAGAGGGTCCCTAGGGGGCCCTCACCTCCCCAAAGTAGGATCCGCTGGGCCTCTTCTTTTCCGAGATAGAGAGCGTTTTGTCCAAAAGTCCCATATGTATAACCGGGTGTATCTTGGGAGTTAAGCCGAATTGGAGCTCCAAACTCCGGGCATGGGGAGGGCCCTTAGGGCCCCTTCTGACCCCACCGTCCCCAGCTCCTGGGACCTTCCAGTTCCGAGATACGGCCACTTCCGGTCCAGCTTTGACCGGGTGTATCTTGGGAACCAAGCCGAGTTTGAGCTCCAAACTCCGGGCGTGGGGAGGGAACAAAAGGGCCCCCCATGACGCCAGAGTATGGAGCCCCAAGTCGGCTTCTTTCCTGAGATATGGCCACTTCCTGTGGGACTTTGACCGGGTGTATCTTGGGAACCAAGCCGAGTTTGAGCTCCAAACTCCGGGCGTGGGGAGGGACCCAATGGCCCCCCATGACCACAGAGTATGGAGCCCCAAGTCGGCTCCGTTCCCGAGATATGTCCACTTCCTGTGGGAATTTGACCGGGTGTATCTCGGAAAGCACGCCGACTTTGAGCTCCAAACTCCGGGTGTGAGGAGGTACCCCTGGGCCCCCCATGACCCCAGAGTATGGAGCCCCAAGTCGGCTTGGTTTTGGAGTTATGCCCGGTCAAAAACAGCATCCCACCCGCAACCTATTTAGTTAAAAATGGGACTTCAAAACATCCCACCTGCAAGTTATTCGACGGAGCCCCTGTGCGCTCCCCGTGGACAGTGATATTGTATGCAAATTTTGCACAATTAATGGGTGAAATGTACATTAGTGTGTTGTACAGTGTCCCCTGACTGGAGTACAGTAGGTTTGACCCCAAGCAACCACTTTTATTATGAAATATGACCCTTTAATGCAATGTCCACGGACAGCGCACATGGGCTCCGTCGAATAACTTGCAGGTGGGATGCTGGGTTTCAACTTAGACATTTTCAGCGGTTGAATCCCTGTAAGGAATTGGGGATTTCAGCATATGTGCTGAAATCCCCAATTGGTTACAGGGATTCAACCGCTGAAAAAGTCTAAGTCGAAACCCAGCATCCCACCTGCAGCTTATTTGACGGAGCACCTGTGCGCTCCCCGTGGACAGTGATATTTTATGCTAATTTTGCACAATTAATGGGTGAAATGTACACCAGTGTGCTGTGTTGTGTCCCCTGAGGGGTGTACAGTAGGTTTCACGTCATAAAAGCACTGTAGTTATTTACAGGAGGCCTTTACCCTACAGCTCACACGTATCTTTCTTAAAATTCACATGCTGAAAATGTCTAAGTCGAAACCCAGCATCCCACCTGCAAGTTATTCGACTGAGCCCCTGTGCGCTCCCCGTGGACAGTGATATTTTATGCTAAATTTGCACAATTAATGGGTGAAATGTACACCAGTGTGTTGTGCTGTGTCCCCTGAGTGGTGTGCAGTAGGATTGACCTCGTACAATAGTCGGTTGAATCCCTGTAAGGAATTGTGGACTTCAGCATATATGCTGAAATCCCCAATTCCTTACAGGGATTCAACCGCTGAAAATGTCTAAGTCGAAACCCAGCATCCCACCTGCAAGTTATTCGACGGAGCCCCTGTGCGCCCCCCGTGGACAGTGATATTTTATGCAAATTTTGCACAATTAATGGGTGAAATGTACACCGGTGTGCTGTGTTGTGTCCCCTGAGGGGTGTACAGTAGGTTTGACCACCCATAACCACTTTATTTATGAAAAATGTCCTTTTAATGCAATTTCCAATTTGGATGCAAAATGCAATTTTTAGGCTGTAAGGGGGACGTTTGGGCTCTCCGTGGACAGAGGGCGTTTTCGTGATCGATCCCCGCCCCCTGGCTTCGTTTAGGCTGTAAGAGGACAAAAGGGCTCTCCGTGGACGGCCCCGCCCATCCCGTGACTTCGGCCAATGGCGTGCGGTGGGTGGGAGGGAGATGGGCTGTAAGGGGGACTTTTACGCTGTCCGTGGTCAGAGGGCGTTTTCGGGATCGTTCCCCGCCCCCTGGCTTCGTTTAGGCTGTAAGGGGACAAAAGGGCTCTCCGTGGACGGCCCCGCCCACCCCGCGACTTCGGCCAATGGCGCGGAGCCGGTAAGGGTGAACAGGCTGTAAGGGGGACGCTAACGCACTCCGTGGACGCCCACCCCCTACTCATTCGACGCCCGTCGAATTGCAAGCGGGTGGGACGTTGGTGAGCCACCTGGTGGCCGATGCCCGAACTGCGGTTTTGGGGAGTTAACTTCTGGCCCCTCCCATAAGGCCCCTGGGGGGTCTAGAGTCTTGGGGCCACCTCTCAGGGGACCATGGGGACGGCCCCTATCGGGAAGGGGCGTCAGGGGGCCCCGCAAAAATCGCCCAGGGGGCGCTGCGCAGCGTCCACGAAGTGCGTCCCGATCTGGGTCATTTGCCTGGCGCCGTGGACCCTCTTCAGAATCACTTCCCTAAGGCAGAGTGTCTGGAGGCCACGGGATAGTGTCTGGAGGACACGGGATAGTGTCTCGAGGCCACGGGATAGTGTCTGGAGGCCTGGGGATAGTGTTTTGAGGCCACGGTATAGTGTCTCGAGGCCACGGGATAGTGTCTCGAGGCCACGGGATAGTCTCTGGAGGCCACGGGATAGTGTCTCGAGGTCACGGGATAGTGTCTCGAGGCCACGGGATAGTGTCTCGAGGTCACGGGATAGTGTCTCGAGGCCACGGGATAGTGTCTCGAGGTCACGGGATAGTGTCTGGAGGCCACGGGATAGTGTCTCGAGGTCACGGGATAGTGTCTCGAGGCCACGGGATAGTCTCTGGAGGCCACGGGATAGTGTCTCGAGGTCACGGGATAGTGTCTCGAGGCCACGGGATAGTGTCTCGAGGTCACGGGATAGTGTCTCGAGGCCACGGGATAGTGTCTCGAGGTCACGGGATAGTGTCTGGAGGCCACGGGATAGTGTCTCGAGGCCACGGGATACTATCTAGAGGCCACGGGATACTGTCTCGAGGCCACGGGATAGTGTCTGGAGGCCACGGGATAGTGTCTGGAGGCCACGGGATAGTGTCTGGAGGCCTCGGGATAGTGTTTGGAGGCCACGGTATAGTGTCTGGAGGCCACGGGATAGTGTCTGGAGGCCACGGGATAGTGTCTCGAGGTCACGGGATAGTGTCTGGAGGTCTCGGGATAGTGTCTCGAGGCCACGGGATAGTGTCTGGAGGCCACGGGATAGTGTGTCGAGGCCACGGGATGTGTCTGGAGGCCACGGGATAGTGTCTGGAGGCCACGGGATAGTGTCTCCAGGCCACGGGATAGTGTCTCGAGGCCACGGGATAGTGTCTGGAGGCCACGGGATAGTGTCTGGAGGTCACGGGATAGTGTCTCGAGGCCACGGGATAGTGTCTCGAGGCCACGGGATAGTGTCTCGAGGCCACGGGATAGTGTCTCGAGGCCACGGGATAGTGTCTGGAGGTCACGGGATAGTGTCTCGAGGCCACGGGATAGTGTCTGGAGGCCTCGGGATAGTGTCTGGAGGCCTCGGGATAGTGTCTCGAGGCCACGGGATAGTGTCTGGAGGCCACGGGATAGTGTCTGGAGGCCACGGGATAGTGTCTGGAGGCCACGGGATAGTGTCTGGAGGCCACGGGATAGTGTCTGGAGGCCACGGGATAGTGTCTGGAGGCCACGGGATAGTGTCTGGAGGCCACGGGATAGTGTCTGGAGGCCACGGGATAGTGTCTCGAGGCCACGGGATAGTGTCTGGAGGCCACGGGATAGTGTCTGGAGGCCACGGGATAGTGTCTGGAGGCCACGGGATAGTGTCTGGAGGCCACGGGATAGTGTCTGGAGGCCACGGGATAGTGTCTGGAGGCCACGGGATAGTGTCTGGAGGCCACGGGATAGTGTCTGGAGGCCACGGGATAGTGTCTGGAGGCCACGGGATAGTGTCTGGAGGCCACGGGATAGTGTCTGGAGGCCACGGGATGTGTCTGGAGGCCACGGGATAGTGTCTGGAGGCCACGGGATAGTGTCTGGAGGCCACGGGATAGTGTCTCGAGGCCACGGGATAGTGTCTCGAGGCCACGGGATAGTGTCTCGAGGCCACGGGATAGTGTCTGGAGGCCACGGGATAGTGTCTGGAGGCCACGGGATAGTGTCTCGGCAATTTAGGACATTTTGATGGGGTTTTTTTTTCAGCTTTTCTTCCTAGACCACTTGTGCGTGTGTGTGTGTATGTGTGTGTGTGTCTGTGTGTAAAATTAGGTAGAAAGTTAGGTAGCAGCAGAAAGTAAGGTAGAACAGTTAGCCTATGTGTATTAGCATGTAGATACAATGGGTTATCCCACCGGTCACTATTGTTGCCGTTGACATGTTTGTGAGTTCTATGACCACATTAAACAAAGTTGAGTAATTGTAAATGCATATATCAATACTAGACACCTTAAACATGATGTGTACCAAAAATCTATGTCCTATCTTTATGTTAACATACTTTAATAACCTTTTCTTTGGGAGCTTTCTTGCTGCCATCCTCTTCTCTTGGCGCAAACAGGAAGTAAACAGCTCTGGTCATGTGACAATTTACAGTAAACATGCGACACTGCACATATTTCATTGAGACCCTTTATTATTTCAATATCTGCTGGAAATGCATTGATAGATCATTCAGTAACATTTTTATAGCCTTAGAAATGAAACATTTTTTTACGGTCACTATTGTGACCGGTGGGATTAAATGGGTTAATTTAAAAACATGGTTGCTACATTTTATGTTTTACAATGATAAAACCATGTGAGATTTAAATAAACACAATTTGAGTTGTTAATACCATGTGTGCCTGTTAGTTATTGAAGTTATGTTATTTATTGTAATGGCCTTGAAAGCGAGTGTGTTCAGCATTGTGTGAAAAGAGTCCCGAAGGAAATTCAGCCTTCAGTATTCAGGTGATGGTTTGAATACCGTCTTGTGATGATGTAATGTTTAAAGTTTATTGTACAAAGTATAGCTGACAAATATTTGTTTATTAAAGTGCATTTGTTATTGAATTTGTAGTATTTGGAATAAGCCAAAGGCATTTCTGAGCATACACTTTTTATTCAAATATAATATTCGAAGACACTGGTAAAGAATTTGTAATGTACTTGTAACACAAATAAAGTATACTTTAATATCACTAATCAAGCATGTAATACATGCACAAAAGTACACTAAATACACTTAAAGTTATGCTTTACTACAGTTTAATTACAACTAACATATACTACTCAAAATAGCACACTTTAAGTTAACTAATCATTACCACACCTGAAGTATACTGATCATTAGTCTGGCTGCAAGTATACTTGGCATTTTTCACCAGGGTTTTAAGAAATGTTTATTTGTTTTATCTCTCAGTCATACAAGCATTAGTGATTAGTATATTAGATATAGTGACAATGGATATTTATATGCATTTTATGAAAGTGGTCTGATAAACTATTATTAAGATTTCAATGAATTATGAGCATCAGAAATGCATCTTGTGTTCATATAAATATTAGCATCATATTGCATATTTTCGCTCAGTGTGGGACTACTAATAAAATCAAGGCGTTTCTTCCTCCTCTGCCATAAAAGCTTGATGTATCAAATATGACACAAAACACAAACACCATGTGATGGCTGGTTGCAGAACACACACACAGAAGCAGGGTCTAATGTTATGTTTGTTCACAGGGTGTATTTTATTTACATGGTGTCGATAAGAAAACCACTGAACACTGTGACACTGCCTGAATCATAGACCCATGTGCCCTTTAGGAGTACGATATAGACTGTGTCCCCCTTCTCCAACAGCAGTGTTACACCGTTGCCTCCGTTCTCTGGAGAACCCTGACTTTGCCTGTGATGTATTGTTAATGCTACATGCTTTCCATTTCTATACAAGGCCAACCTTGTTCCATGATCAGTTGAACAGTGGTAGAAGAAACTGAAATAGTAAACTCCCCGTACCGGCGCTGTGAACATCCCTGTTCAAGAGTGAGACAGATCTCCATTGAACAGCTGTAGACATGAATTATACAAGTGTTGATATTCTGTTTAGCAGTGTGGATTAACAATACCTGTGGCCGAGTTGTAGGCTTCACCAACATTAATGAAGACATCCTTGTAAACCAGTGTTGTATCTGTGTTGTTAAATGGTCCATATAAACCATTTGATCCCAATGAAGCTGAAAATGCCACCTTTGCTTTGTCTGAAGAGAACAAATACCTTCTTAAAATGTTGAAAATTGGCTCAATAACAATGGAAGCAAATTACATGCAACACTTTTTGAAACACAATTGTTTTAATATAAAACAAAGATCATTGGAGTAAAGGAAAATACTATTTCTGTCTTTCTACTTCAAATTTAAGTCAATGTGATACATGCCATTTCTTTGAAGCAGTTTTCAATCAGACGTCGCAAGGAAATCTCACAAATAATTACAAAGTAAATCCTACAGCAATTGTTTGTCAGTGTATATAGTATTACAGCACATGGGTCATCAAAAACAGTAGTCTCACCTCGGCATGCCTTTTTGTTTTCCTCAATCTGAGCTTCACTGTCAGCAAGTCTGATTTCAAGAGCTTTGAGTCGTGCCTCTGAGGCTCCGAGATCCTTCAGGACGTCTGTGCAGATTTTCAAAGGACAAGTCGGCTGATCGTTATCACTCAGTTCAGAGGTGACCAGTTCAAATATAAGACATTTGCATAGAAGCAGAAGAACGGCTATTGTTAACCTCATTCTTAATGCTTTGGCTAAAGCGTGTCAGAGATCTGTGTGCTGTATGTGAATGTATTTATCAGAATGTTGCAAATCAAATGCTTTTATACTGTCATCTTCAGTAATTCACACGTGATGGACAATTTAGCCAATGTCAGACAAAATACAGCATATGACGACTGTTTCTCGGAAAATACTGTTGCACTATATTTGTGCTATAGCTTAATGTTTTACAAAGTGATGCAATATTGGCAGATTAAAGCTGTTTGTGTTTTTCTTGGCAACTTTAATCTGTACATTACACTTAACTTTGGACTTAATAACAGTTCAACATAGACGTACATTCCATTATGTTTGTAACAGGTTTTTTTGCTTCATTCTCTGTATTTCTCAGTTTTTGTAATCACATAATTCACAAGTAATAAAAAGTGCACATTCTCAGGTTTTATCAAAGGGTATTTACATAGATTTTTGTCTCAACTTATTTTGTTCATAATCCTCATTTTTGCTTTCAGAATTCACTGCATATAATATTATATATGATATTCTAAAAACTTAAAAAATAAACTTGTTTTACATGTAATATCAAATAACACTACAGCTAAATTATAATCAAGAACTTTACATGTGCTTTAGATGGATGGATGGATTGTTTTATTTAATGCCATGTCAGCATCTGAGGCTATTTTCATGGCAAAAATTAAATTACAAAATGCAAATATCATATAAAGAAAAAAGAAACGAAAAAAAAAAAAAAAAAAAGCAAACAAACACAAGAAGTCATAGTATACAATTCTTTTTAATTAACATATGATAAACAAAATCCAAAACCTTTTCAGGCATAATCTTACGTGCAAAAAATATATAATGTATAAATACATAATAAATATATAATCTTACGAATATAAAAAGAAAGTCCTTAAGTGAAATAACTTCATAAAAGAGCATTCTACTTGTATTAAACCCAGGACAGTCCAATAAAAGATGTTTAACAGAGAGGGGAATCTTATAAAACATGCAGAGTTGGGTCTTCACCTTCAAGCAAAAAAGCCCGAGTCAAACTTGTGTTACTTATACGACATCTGGTGAATAGCACTGGATCAGATCTAGTTTTTACATGTGCTTTAGTATGTTAGTCAAAACATCAAAATAAGTAGTTCTTTAAAGCATGACAAAAGATTATAAAAACATGATGCTTTATGGTGAAACCTTTTAAAAATGTACTTAATTTGACCAAAAGTAATTCCATTTAGTAAGATCATTATCATCAAAGTAATTCTAAACTTCGTGAGGCAGACAATGACATTATGTGATCAAAAACAATAAACCTGTTGAACTCTCTCCACAGCGCCACCCAGTGCATTTAATTATAACTGCGGGTTTTTGTGCTTGAGATTTATCATGGATTCACTGCATTACTACCAGCAACGCAGCATAGTCAAATTCTAATCGTATTTTTATTTTTCGAATAAAAATTACAGGTCAAATATTCAACTATTCGTGCACAGTTTCTTCTCACACAATTATGATTGAACTGTCAGGAGGTGACAAAGGTGAAGCGGAACTAAGTCCCACTGAAGTTGTGTTCCCCCCGGGACGGTGCCATTGTAACACCGGGCCGGTTCCGGCTGTGCATCTGTCACCATAACAACGGTGGCTAATGACAGATCAACATCAGGTGCGGGGGATTTACGCTGGGATCTGTGATGGGGCTGTGGAGGCAAATGGAGCACATAAAAGGAAAGTGAAGAGACAGTTGGGTGTGGTTCTCCCGCGAGAGAAGTCGTTTCTTTGGTGGTGTTGCTGAATTGTGGAGGTATCTGGAGAGTGTTGTGAGGGCTCGGCTGTATTAAGGGTGCAACGGCGATTGTGTGAACACGAGTTGAAGACGTCAAAGGCTGGAAAGCGAGTGAGTTATGGAGATTGCGTGAAGACTGGAGAACGCCATCATCATTGGAAGGGAGATAAGTAGTATGATATTGGATCTTATTGAATGTATGCACCGCACTGAGCTGGATATGAAGTGGTGATCACGAGTGTAACTGTCACTTGAGAGTGGTTGGACTGAGTTATCATTGAACTCTTGTTTCTCTTCTTCTGAGTGTGAGCGAGTGTCGAGGACGCTTTGTCCACCGTGCCAGTAAGGAGGCACCCGACTCCCCTCGCTATTTGATGAGAACTGATTCAGTACGACAGTGGAAGGATCGATCATTGGGTGAGTGCTGGCCTTATTGCACTGAGAGAGAGAGTGGATATGCAGTGCCTGAATTGATGTGTCACACAGTATTGGCTTGGAGTGAGGTTGCAGTGTGTGGGGATTATATATATATATATATATTGACCGCTGTGTACTCCCCATTTCTTATCTTCATCCGCTGTCACTGCAGAGGGACTTCAGGTGTTGAATGAGAATATTTAATCTTTGTATGTTGGAAGAATGTGCGTACTTGTATAACTTACTCTGTCCGCTCAAATAGAACAATTTCTCCGTCAATGTCCCTTTATGTGATGTCTGTTGGAAGGAGAGACTCATATTAGAAATACTCCCTCGCCTGTTGACGGAAGCACATCCAGCTGTAAGCTCTTGTTTCTGTACTGAGGAAAAGCATGCATGCATTTGTATAACTTATTCTGTCTATTCAATAGAGAATTCCTCTGCCAATGTTCCTTTATGTGATGCCTGCCTGAAGGAGAGACACACATTGGACACATCTCCGTCTGCTTTACAGAAACGCACCCCAGTTGTAAGCTCTTGTCTCTGTATTGAGGAAAAGCATACATGCACTTGTATCACTTACTCTGTCTATTCAATAGAGAATTCCTCTGCCGATGTTCCCTCATGTGATGTCTGCCTGAAGGAGAGACACGCATCGGACACACCCCCGTCTGCTTTACAGAAGCACGCCCCAGCCATAAGCTCTTGTCTCTGCACTGAAGAGAAACATGCACGTAATTGAATTGCTCACCTTGTCTGTTTAGCAGAAGAATCCCTCCGCTACAGCCCTTCCGGTGGATGTCTGCTTGAGGAAGAGACTCACGTTGGAAGCATTCACGTTATCTGCTTGGCAGAGGCTTGCCCCCCTCCCTTGCCCTGCTCCGCGTCTTGAGAAGGTACCTGGATATTCACCTGTCTGGTGGAAGATTCTCTTTCTGGTCATCAGCTCCTGTACCGGCCACGTTCTGATTGTTCAACGGTTCGAGGAGTTTTGCTTACCTGGATACTCACCTGTCTGCTCAAGGAAAGATCTCCCTCGACCACGAGATTCTGTCCCGTTCCACGCCTCAAGAAGGTATACGTACCTGGATATTCACCTGTCTGGTGGAGGATTCTCTTTCTGGTCATCAGCTCCTGTACCGGCCACGTCCTGATTGTTCAACGGTTTGAGGAAGTCTGCTTACCTGGATACTTACCTGTTTGTTGGCCCGGTGGCCGACCTCCTCCTCCCTTGGTCGTTACGTTCTGGCACGAGTTGCCTCGGAGAATTCACGCCTTCCCTGGGGTCAGAGGTTTGGACCCCGCACCTGTTGGGGGACCCAGAAGCTTCATTAGGACTTTTAAATTAATTTTATTTAATAAAACTTGTTAAACTTTTATCCACTATTAAAAGTTTTTGGTACGCTCCTCGAGGTGGTCCTGGGTTTTAGGGGTGGGTGCAGTCTGGCTTTGACCCCCCCGACCTGTGACAGAACTTCAGTTTATGTATTCTGGTCAATGGGTGACGTGTCCGGTGAGTATGCTGGCCATGCAAGGACTGGGATGTTTTCAGCTTCCAGGAATTGTGTACAGATGCTTGCAACATGGGGCCGTGCATTATCATGCTGTAACATGAGGTGATGGTCGTGGATGATTGGCACAACAATGGGCCTCAGGATCTCGTCACGGTATTTCTGTGCATTCAAAATGTCTTCAATAATGCCTCTGGGCCAGAGAAGCCACGCAGAGCATCCAGGAGAAGGGAGGAAGTCGGAGGAGTTGATGGTCCATTCATTGATAGTAAAGTTGCAGTTTTCTTCTGAGTTGGAAAGAAGAAATTACAGTCTGACTCTGTTGGGAAAGTGGAGGCATATCAGGCTGTGGTCAAGGCCTGCCGGCACCCATGGGCCCCGCTGGGGGTCCCCACAGACATCAACCCGAAGAAACAGCAGAAGAAGAGAAGAGAGGAGGGTGACTGGATTTGTCTCTAATAAAGCCTGAGAAAGGCCCCACCTCTCCGGGTTTGCTTGACCAATGAGAAGGGTGGAATTTCCAAGCGGGAAAATTCCTCTCTTGGTGATTTATGGATCTTTTTTTTCAAGCGTGCTCATTTGCATGTGCAGCTGGATTGGTTGCCTAATGAAGAAACTATGAAAGATTCTTGTAATACTAATATGTTGCGCAGCTATCGACATATCATGTACACAATCATTTCAATCTTCAAAGTACCAATTTATAGAGACCAAACATGGTATAGGTGAGGTTACATTGACCGTTGGTTCATTCATAAAATACACAGTATTAAAAGAATAATAGAAATAAAAGACACTGCACAAGATAGTAAATCTGTCATGGACCACTGGAATTAACGGGACCCAAGCGCAGAGATGAGCAGTGAATAGTGATTTATTAAAAATGGGGTGTAACAGATGCACAGTCCAGAGACAGTCCACAACAGAGGTCGAGACAGGAAACTCAGGCACAGGATTGAGCGGCCCAGTAGTCAGCAGTCAGTGCAGTCTCAGGCTGGGCAGGACTCGAACACACACACAGACGTACAACACAGGAGAAACAAGATAAGAACAAAACCACTAAAACATTAAATAAGTTCAAAGCAAGGCAAACACTGTAGTTAAGTAACTGCAAAACTAAACCTTTACATATAAGAGAAGAAAACTAACAATACACTAAAGTAAATAACTAAAGTAAAACGAGTCCACAACAAGAGAAAGCTAGATTTTATATAAAGTGATAGACCAAGGCTAAATAATAAATCAAAGACAAAAACAGGGTAACAGAAACTAACTCTATAAATCTGAGACAGAATCAAACAAATACTAGATTAACTCAAGTAAAACTAAAGAAAGCTAAATAAAGAGAAGTTAATCTAATAAAACCCCAAAGCAAAAACTGCAAGGATACAAGTTAGAAAGAACTGTGGACAATCACACCAGGGGCCTATACCATGAAGCCGGATTAGGTGGCTAGCCAGCTATGTTTCAGTTTAGTTTCCGCCAACCCTGGGTTTTAGGTACTATGAAAGTAGCTTGGCTTTAATCGGTGTTCGTCGCCATGGTATCTTACGCTGCACGGCTAACCTGCTCCGGGCCAGGCTATGTTCTGGATTCAAGATCTCAGACTGAAGTTTGACCAATCAGCTGAGAGCAAAGAAACATATAGGTGACGTAACTTATTCCCAGTGTCTGTTGCAATGACTTCACCTTTTCTTCCAAATCCGGTGGACATCTCAGTTAGATGATTAATTGTTAGATGAGCACTTCGTAAAGAAAGAGTTTTTAACATGACAAAATCCCCTTGCCTTTCCTGAGTTATTTGTATGAAAGATACAGATTTTCCGCGGAAGGAATGTCTTATCTTTGCGAAACTTCTTGAGCCGCACATAAAGAATTTAATGAATTTAATGAATTAATTTAATTTGCGTTTTTTTTGCAAGTGGTACATTCTTGCACGGTGGGTGATGAACAGAAGCTATAGGGGAAAACACGGTTTGTTGAACCATTCGCAAGGTTGCTCTGCAGGAGTACATAAATAGTTTCATTCCCCGGTGTTCCCCGGACATTTATCGACCATGTCCATAAAAGAGGACTTTTATAAAATTGCCGGTAACATATATTGATAGGGTGACATCACATGAACACATTTTTTTTTTCAAAAAGCAAACTTCACAAATGTACTATACAATATAATACATGTTAAGAATTATTTTAAATCTTTATTATTCTTCTGTTAATCTTATGATAGGATTCCCAAGTCATTGCAACATGTCTCCACTGCTCTTGGGGAACATGAGGCAGATTATGTTAATAGGAAGTCCTATCACAGCCTTAATGTTCAGGTAGAGATGATGTGAATATGTGAGATGATTATTTTCTGTGAGATGAATCTTTAATAGTAACATTAACAGATATAACAATGATCTACTAAACATTTCATCTGCAGACGACTTGTGGTGGTCATGAAAGTGTGACCACAAGTTTGGATGCCAAATGGCCTGGCTCCAGTGCTTGTCTCACAAATTTTCCGTGAGTCTGTTGTGTCAGCTCTTTGAGGAAAGCAAGTTAAATTTGGTACAGTACAAAACACTGTTAATTTGAACTGAGATAGAAAAACCTACACAATAACCCCCTATCATGACCCTCAGACAGGGCCACAGCACCGCTTCAGTGTGGCCCTCAGTAAAACCAGAGTGAAGATAGAGATGACCTTTGGCATCCTAAAGGCACGTTTCAACTGTGTTCGGCCCTTAAGAGTCACCAGAGCGGGCATCACAGATAGTGGCTGCATGTGCCATTCTGCACAATATAGCCACCAGTAGAACGGAGCGAGAAACACCACAAAACCAGCTCCTCCCCGATGAAACTGACCCGATCACACTTGACCACCCAGCTGGTGCAGATGTAGATGCAATCACCATACAAGATTACACTTAATAAAAGCACACTGAAACTGCAGATAGGCCTCACACTGTTTTATTGGTTTTGTGGGATGGGAGGGAGAAAGAGAGCAAGAGAAAGTTGCATTAATAAATATTCATACTAAAGTGTTACTTGGTTAAATAAGTTCACACACTGAGATCAGTTTTATCCAGCTGTTTGATCTCCAATTTTTTTTTTGGAGCCTCCTCAGCTCACAGTCAGCTCCTTTAGTGAACAGTCTAGTTCAAAACTCTTTTAGTGTGCAGTCTAGTTCAAGTCTCCTTTAGTGAACAGTCTAGTTCAAAACTCCTTTAGTGAACAGTCTAGTTCAAGTCTCCTTTAGTGTGCAGTCTAGTTCAGGACTCCTTTAGTGAACAGTCTAGTTCAAGACTCCTTTAGTGTGCAGTCTTCAAGACTCCTTTAGTGTGCAGTCTAGTTCGAGACTCCTTTAGTGTGCAGTCTAGTTCAAGTCTCCTTTAGTGAGCAGTCTAGTTCAAGTCTCCTTTAGTGTGCAGTCTAGTTCAAGTCTCCTTTAGTGAACAGTCTAGTTCGAGACTCCTTTAGTGTGCAGTCTAGTTCAAGACTCCTTTAGTGAACAGTCTAGTTCGAGACTCCTTTAGTGAACAGTCTAGTTCAAGACTCCTTTAGTGTGCAGTCTTCGAGACTCCTTTAGTGAACAGTCTAGTTCAAGACTCCTTTAGTGTGCAGTCTTCAATACTCCTTTAGTGTGCAGTCTAGTTCGAGACTCCTTTAGTGTGCAGTCTAGTTCAAGACTCCTTTAGTGTGCAGTCTAGTTCAAGTCTCCTTTAGTGAACAGTCTAGTTCGAGACTCCTTTAGTGAGCAGTCTAGTTCAAGTCTCCTTTAGTGAGCAGTCTAGTTCGAGTCTCCTTTAGTGTGCAGTCTAGTTTGAGACTCCTTTAGTGTGCAGTATAGTTCGAGACTCCTTTAGTGTGCAGTCTAGTTCAAGTCTGCTTTAGTGAGCAGTCTAGTTCAAGACTCCTTTAGTGAACAGTCTAGTTCGAGACTCCTTTAGTGTGCAGTCTAGTTCGAGACTCCTTTAGTGTGCAGTCTAGTTCAAGTCTCCTTTAGTGAGCAGTCTAGTTCGAGACTCCTTTAGTGTGCAGTCTAGTTCAAGTCTCCTTTAGTGAACAGTCTAGTTCAAGACTCCTTTAGTGTGCAGTCTAGTTTGAGACTCCTTTAGTGTGCAGTCTAGTTCGAGACTCCTTTAGTGTGCAGTCTAGTTTGAGACTCCTTTAGTGTGCAGTCTAGTTCAAGTCTCCTTTAGTGTGCAGTCTAGTTCAAGTCTCCTTTAGTGTGCAGTCTAGTTCAAGTCTCCTTTAGTGTGCAGTCTAGTTCAAGTCTCCTTTAGTGAACAGTCTAGTTCGAGACTCCTTTAGTGTGCCGTCTAGTTTGAGACTCCTTTAGTGTGCAGTCTAGTTCGAGACTCCTTTAGTGTGCAGTCTAGTTCAAAACTCCTTTAGTGTGCAGTCTAGTTCGAGACTCCTTTAGTGTGCAGTCTAGTTTGAGACTCCTTTAGTGTGCAGTCTAGTTCAAGTCTCCTTTAGTGTGCAGTCTAGTTCAAGTCTCCTTTAGTGTGCAGTCTAGTTCAAGTCTCCTTTAGTGAACAGTCTAGTTCAAGACTCCTTCAGTGTGCAGTCTAGTTCAAGTCTCCTTTAGTGAACAGTCTAGTTCAAGACTCCTTTAGTGTGCAGTCTTCAAGACTCCTTTAGTGTGCAGTCTAGTTCGAGACTCCTTTAGTGTGCAGTCTAGTTCGAGACTCCTTTAGTGTGCAGTCTAGTTCGAGACTCCTTTAGTGTGCAGTCTAGTTCAAGTCTCCTTTAGTGTGCAGTCTAGTTCAAGTCTCCTTTAGTGTGCAGTCTAGTTCAAGTCTCCTTTAGTGAACAGTCTAGTTCGAGACTCCTTTAGTGAACAGTCTAGCTTGAGACTCCTTTAGTGAGCAGTCTAGTTCGAGACTCCTTTAGTGTGCAGTCTAGTTCAAGTCTCCTTTAGTTCAATTCAATTCAATTCAAATTTATTTGTATAGCGCTTTTCACAATACATATTGTTTCAAAGCAGCTTTACAGAAAGTGCATCTCAGAAATGTACATAGAGAAATACAGTTAATTAATCATGTATTGATTTGGGGCATAAACATCGCCAGCGCCGAGTCGTCTCTTCACAGGCTTCGAGTCGTCTCTGCACGGGTGTTGGCGAATCTGTAGTTTCCATGAGAGGCTGGATACAAACTGGAGCTGACGATCTGTATTTACCTCGGGACTAGCGTCCCGAGATAACAACAGAAAAGCATATGGGAAATAATTAGCGTAGCTGCTGTTCATAATATTAATGCATTCAATCTGATTCAACTGTAGTATAAAATGTAAGTATTATGTGAATGCTTGGCTAAAGAGATGCGTCTTTAATCTAGTTTTAAACTGGGACAGCGAGTCTGAGCCTCGAACAATATCAGGAAGGCCATTCCAGAGTTTAGGAGCTAAATGTGAAAACGCTCTCCCTCCTTTAGTGGACTTTGATATCCTAGGAATGACCAGAAGCCTCGAATTTAGTGATCTTAAAGAGCGCGATGGATTGTAGGGCGATAGAAGTTCCGTTAAATACACGGGAGCTAAGCCGTTTAGGGCTTTATAAGTCAGTAGCAATACTTTGTAATTGATACGGAACTTTATAGGTAACCAATGTAGAGACGACAGAATTGGTGTTATATGATCGTATTTTCTTGATCTAGTAAGAACTCTAGCAGCTGCATTTTGGACTAACTGTAGCTTGTTTATTGAGGATGCAGGACAACCAGCTAATAAAGCATTACAGTAATCTAGTCTCGATGTCATGAATGCATGAACTAACTTTTCTGCATCAGAAACAGATAGCATATTACGTAGCTTAGCAATGTTTCTAAGGTGGAAAAAGGCTGTTCTTGTAACATATGAAATATGATTTTCAAAAGACAAGTTGCGGTCTAATATAACACCCAGGTCTTTTACTGTAGAGGATAAAGTAACAGGATACCCTTCAAAATTAAAGTTGTATTGTAAGAGGTTTTGTGGGCAGTTTTTTGGACTAATAAGTAATACCTCCGTTTTATCTGAATTTAATAGCAGAAAATTACATGTCATCCAGTATTTTATATCTTTAACACACTCTGTCAATTTAGATAATTTAGCGTTTTCATCTGGTCGTGATGAAATATATAATTGAGTGTCATCAGCATAACAGTGGAAATTAATCCCATGTTTTCTTATAATATTACCAAGTGGTAGCATATATATTGAGAATAGCAGAGGGCCTAACACAGATCCTTGCGGTACACCGTAGTTTACTGACGTTATCTTCGATTTTTCCCCATTTACGCAGACAAAATGGTAACGGTCTGATAAGTATGATCTGAACCAGCTTAATGCCTGTCCCTGAACACCAGTGTAGTTTTGTAGTCGGTCTAAGAGTATTTTGTGATCTATAGTGTCGAACGCAGCACTAAGATCAAGTAAAACTAGTATTGAGATATAGCCTTGGTCAGAAGCTAAAAGTAAATCATTTGTGATTTTAACGAGCGCAGTTTCTGTGCTATGATGCGGCCTGAATCCTGACTGAAATTTTTCATAGATGTCATTTTCTTGCAAGAAAGAGCACAGTTGAGCGGACACAACTTTTTCTAGTATTTTAGACATAAATGGAAGATTTGAAATGGGTCTGTAATTTGCCAGGTTATTATGATCTAATTGTGGTTTCTTAATAAGAGGTTTTATAACTGCCAACTTGAATATTCTTGGAACATGACCTAAGGATAAAGACGAGTTAATAATATTGAGAAGAGGCTCTTCCACTACAGGTAACACTTCTTTCAGTAGTTTAGAGGGTATTGGATCTAATAAACATGTTGTTGGTTTAGATGCAATGATAAGTTTATTAGCTCTTCCTGTCCTATAGTTGTAAAGCGCTGTAATTGTTCTTGCGGGGTGATAATTGAGGCTGAGTCATAAGACACCATTAAAGATTGTACATTTACAATTGTGTTTCTGATGCTTTCTATTTTCTCAGTGAAGAAATTCATAAAATCATTACTACTAAACTGTAACTGAATATTTTGCTCCGGTAACGTCTTTTTATTTGTTAGTCTAGCGACGGTGTTAAATAAAAACCTAGGATTATTTTGGTTGTTTTCTATTAGTTTGCGGAGATGCTCAGCCCTGGCTGCTTTTAGGGCCTTTTTATAACGTGACATACTGTCTTTCCACGCGATTCTAAAGACCTCTAGATTAGTTTGTTTCCATTTACGCTCTAAATTACGAGTTTCTCTCTTTAGAACATGCGTAACACTGTTGTACCATGGTGCTTTAGTTTTCTCTCTAACCTTTTTTAATCTAATTGGTGCAACGATGTCTAATGTACTAGAGAAAATGGTGCTCATAGTGCTAGTCATTTCCTCTAGTTCATCTGTTTGTTTGGGTTCACTGAGCAGCTGAGATAGATCAGGTAAGCTATTTGAGAAATGATCTATAGTTGTTGGAAGGATTGTTCTGCCTGGTCGATAACGTGGCGCAACATGACAAATTTCAGCGGTACGTAGTATGCAAGTGACCATGTAATGGTCAGTGACTTCATCACTTTGTGGTATAATATCTATATCGGTTGGATTGGTTCCATGTGATATAATTAAATCTAGCGTATGATTAAGACGATGAGTGGGACCAGTTACGTTTTGCTTAACCCCAAAGGAGTTTAATAAATCTGTAAACGCAGCCCCTAACGCATCATTTGAATTATCTACGTGTATGTTAAAATCTCCAACAATTAATGCTTTATCGACATTGACCAAAAGATCTGAGAGAAAATCTGCAAACTCTTTTAGGAAATCAGCGTAAGGCCCTGGCGGTCTATATACAGTAGCCAAGGCTAGAGATAATATGGATTTCTTTCTTACATCTAAGAGAGTAACATTTAGCACAAGTACTTCAAACGAATTAAACCTGTCACCTGTTTTCTGAGTAACACGCCACGACCAATCAAACGGGGCTCATGCTTGTAGCAGTATCCAGGAGGAGTAGACTCATTAAGACCGAAATAATCATTTGGTTTAAGCCAGGTTTCAGTAAGGCAAAGTACATCGAAACTATTATCTGTGACCTGATCTATCTATCTATCTGGCGCATGCGTTAGCTGCGACGGCACTGTCGGTGCGTTTGTCTGTATGTTTTCTGTTTGAGTTTATTTTTTGTTAATTTCTGAGAGTGTACTACAGCAAAACCATCATGGGAAATTGGACAAGTTGGTTTTGGACTATCCTTATAATTACATGGATTGTAACTGACTCCGTGGTATGGACTATTCAACTAGATGATGCCGGAGCAGGGCAAGGACTCACCTATTCCCGGGTTGAACTTCTATCTCTGCGCAACTCTATCCACTGCCAAATGATTCCATCTATGATCATTCCCCCTGAGCTAATTTCAACATCAAGCTTAAAGAGGAAAAGAGGAAGGCGAGGAGGGGTGCGATGCAGACTTAGAAGACGTCCTTTTAAACCTCCGCTACCTTCATTAATTCTCTCAAATGTTCGTTCATTGAGAAATAAAATGGACTTGTTGCATGCTAAATGTCTCACAGATGCATCATTCAGGGAGGCATGTGTTCTTGCTTTGACTGAGTCTTGGCTAGATGAGTCTGTCCCGGACTCCGAGGTTAGCCTGGATGGCTTTAAAATCTTTCGGGCAGACAGAACGAGTAACTCTGGGAAAGAGCGTGGAGGTGGGGTGTGTATGTACATCAACTCACGCTGGTGCACTAACATCAAAGTACATGAGAAGATCTGTAATCCTAACCTGGAGCTGCTCACCCTGTCCGCCCGTGCTTTCTATCTCCCGCGGGAATTCCCAACTGTTGTGCTTAGCTGTGTATATGTCCCACCAAGCGCTAATGTCAAAGCAGCTGCTGAACAAATAGCGCAAAATACACAGGCTATGCTCAGCAAATATCCGGATGCTCCAGTGCTACTTCTTGGTGATTTTAACAGCTGTCGGCTTGACTACTCATTGCCAGCCTTCAATCAATATGTGGATGTACCAACGAGATTCAATAAAACTATAGATTTGTGTTACAGTAATATTTCGGAAGCCTTTAAAGCTAGAGCTCTTCCGCCGCTAGGGTTAGCGGATCACAATGTTATCCATTTACTTCCTGTTTACAAACAACGGCTGAAACAACGCAAACCGGTAATACGCAGCATCCCCCAATGGTCGGAGGATGCTATTGCATGCCTTCAAGGCTGTTTTGCATGTACAGACTGGGAAGTCTTTGAGGGAGACCTGGATGAACAGGTTTCAGTTATTACAGATTACATCAAATTCTGTATGGATCTCTTGATACCGGTAAAGTCTATCAGAGCATATTCCAACTCAAAACCATGGATCAATTCACAAATAAAATATCTCTTCCAGAAGAAGAAACTTGCCTTCAGGCAAAAGGACTCTGTTGGTCTCAAAAAAATAAATCAGGATATCAAAAATGAAATCTTTAAAGCGAAAAATAATTATAAGAACAAACTGGAGCAGGATTTTGCAAATATGGACACCAAACAGGCATTCCAGCGTGTGAGGACCCTTACTGGACAAGCCTCTAAACAGACTACTTATGTTTCAGATCCTACCACCTTTGCAAGTAATCTTAATAATTTTTATGCCCGTTTTGACACCTCTGACTTCTCAGCAGAGTGTGATAGCCTTTTGGATTCTTTGCCCTTTCAAGAGTTGAACTATGAGTCCCTTCTAACCAGGCAGGATGTCTATTTCCAGCTCAACAAGTGCAAATCGAATAAAGCTCCTGGGCCAGATGGTATTCCGGGTCGGGTCTTGAAAAGCTGTTCCCTGGAACTAACCCCTATTCTTCATTCTCTCTTCCTTCGCTCACTCTGTACTTCAACAATACCTGTCAAATGGAAATCATCGATTGTTATTCCTGTTCCAAAAAAAACGCATCCATCCGAGTTAAATCATTACAGGCCTGTATCATTAACCTCTATTATAATGAAATGTTTTGAGAAAATCGTCAAAAACATTATGCTCCCATACGTTACACCATCTCTAGATTGTTTACAATTTGCATATAAGCAGAAGAGAGGTACTGATGATGCAGTGGCCTGTCTCTTACATTGTCTACTTCAACACCTGGACATCTCTGGGAATTATGCCAGACTTCTCTTTATTGACTTTAGTTCCGCTTTTAACTCGATTCAGCGTCATCAGATGATAAAGAAACTACAGAGTATGCAAGTCCCATCATCTTTAATATATTGGATTCACAATTTTCTTTCTAATAGGCCCCAAGTGGTTAAAGTGGGCAGTGCATTATCAACAACCATTGTCCTTAACACCGGCGCCCCTCAGGGGTGCGTACTTAGCCCATTCCTTTTTATTCTTTACACAAATGACTGTCAGAGTCAATTTACAACTACTCATTATTTTAAATATGCAGATGATACAGCCATTCTTGCTCTGCTTAATGAGGACAATGACTCTTTTTTGGACTATCAACGCTCTACAGCACATTTTAGCACATGGTGTGAGGATAATTTTCTGCACCTTAATATTCTTAAGACAAAGGAACTGGTCTTTAGCACATTAAAAACACAGATCCATGCTTCTAGCATCATCATTAATGGAGAGATAGTAGAGAGAGTAGACCATTTTAAATATCTTGGCATTATTTTGGATCAAAATCTCGATTTCAATCAGCACACTCTAGGGGTTTACAAACGCTGTCAACAAAGACTGACAGCTATTCGTAAACTTAGGCACTTGTCTGTTCAGCCACGTCTTCTTTTGCTTTTGTATCGCAGTATTATCGAGCCAGTTCTTACTTATGGTGCCATTTGTTTTTTCCATATGCTTACAGTTATCAATAGGAACAAATTCTTAAAGATAACTCATTTAGCAAGTAAAATTATTGGCATCACTACCCCTTCTCTATCGGATATTGTCTCAACACTCATATTGCGAAAGGCACAAAAAATCTTAAATGATTCAGAACACCCACTTTATAAATATTTTATCCTTTTGCCTTCTGGCCGTAGGTATAGGTTACCGATGTGTAGAAAGGCCAAGTTTAGTAAGAGTTTTGTTCCTGTATCTACACGAGCTCTAAATACGGTACATAGGTAATGGGCCATTGATGTGTCAGGTATGCTCACTCTCACTTTTTTTTTTTTTTTTTGATTATGTTGTTAATATGTTATGTGTGTTTGTATTTGTATTATGTACGCACCTATGGTGGAAACCAATTTCCTCTTGAGGACAAATAAAAGGAATAATAATTTCATTTACAATAACCGCCTTAGGTGTAAGCGATCTGATGTTTAAAAGACCTAGCTTTATAAATTGTTTTTGTTCACTAATATTGAGATTTTCTGGTTTAATCACAATTAGATTTTTCCTAGATCCTGCAGTAGATTTATTATTTGATCTCACTAAACGAGGAATAGACACAGTTTCAATATAATGTTCTACATTGTTACTTATATCAATTAAGTTTGGACAGCAAAGAGTGTGATTTGGACTTTGACTTACTAGTCATATGGTGTGTAGCGTCTTGGAGATGTTGTCCGACAGAAGAGCCGCTCCGATTCTGCTGGGGTGAAGGCCATCAGCACGGAAGAGCCTAGGTCGCTCCCAGAAAAGATTCCAATTATTTACAAAGAGCAGTCTCTGTTCATTACACCATGACATTAACCATTCATTTAGAGCAAATAATCTACTGAACCTTTCGTGTCCTAGTCGGTACGTGGGAAGCGGTCCAGACACGATGATCGTTGTTTCAGGCGATGTACTGCGTACCGTCTCGATCAGGCTCCTGTAGTCCTTCTTCAGAACCTCCGACTGCCGTAGCCTGATGTCGTTCGTTCCCGCGTGCAGCACGACAGCTCCGACGGGCTCGTCACCGTTCAGAATCCCGGGAACCTGTGCAGCGACATCGAGAACACGAGCACCAGGAAAGCAGTGAGTGCGAACCTTACCTTTACCTATGGTAGCACGGACATGCCGGACGATGGAACTGCCGATGATCACAGCGTCGCATTCCGTCTCGCGTAGAGGGGAGAAGCGGTTCCGGGTGGAGATCTCGAAGGCCGGGAGGGGCGGAGAGGTCCTAGCTCTGGTCCTGGCCCGCGTCTTCCGCTGTGGAATCACCCAGGGTCCATGTTGTTGTGTCGGTGCCGGAGTGAATGAAACCAGGGATGATCGCATCCTGGGCAGAGAAACACATGGAGTAGACGAGGTCGGAGTCAAAAGGTTACTAACCACTGACTTGTGAGCATCAGCGCGTGATGTTTCAAGCGCGAAACGTCGATCTCGCAGCTCGGCCTGTCTCTCTAGTAGGTCGCGGATCTGCTTCTCCACGGATTCCAGCTCTAACTGCACAGAATGCAGCTCGAAGGTGTCCTCACCTGCACTCAAAGGTAACGTTAGACACACATCCGTTATATTCGCCATTATAGCAGATGTGCTATAATGGCGAATTATAGCTTTCAGTGATACGGGTGTAAATAAGTCGATCGATAGGCGCGACCACGCGTGTAATGCTAGCGGGCTAAGGCTAGTAGCGGAAGTTCGAAAGGTTGGATATATGTAGCGATATCAGAGCAATCCGATTGTTTTTTAAGGAGAATAGTATTCCAGATATGTTCACACGCTATAAAAATGAAAAAGTTCGTTTGTAAAAGAGTGTAAAGAAGAAAAACAAGGTTTCTGAATTAATTCGACGGAGCTCCCTTTAGTGTGCAGTCTAGTTCGAGACTCCTTTAGTGTGCAGTCTAGTTCAAGACTCCTTTAGTGTGCAGTCTAGTTCAAGTCTCCTTTAGTGAACAGTCTAGTTCGAGACTCCTTTAGTGAACAGTCTAGCTTGAGACTCCTTTAGTGAGCAGTCTAGTTCGAGACTCCTTTAGTGTGCAGTCTAGTTCAAGTCTCCTTTAGTGTGCAGTCTAGTTCGAGACTCCTTTAGTGTGCAGTCTAGTTCAAGTCTCCTTTAGTGTGCAGTTTAGTTCAAGACTCCTTTAGTGAGCAGTCTAGTTCAAGACTCCTTTAGTGTGCAGTCTAGTTCGAGTCTCCTTTATTGTGCAGTCTAGTTCAAGTCTCCTTTAGTGTGCAGTCTAGTTCAAGTCTCCTTTAGTGAACAGTCTAGTTCGAGACTCCTTTAGTGAACAGTCTAGCTTGAGACTCCTTTAGTGAGCAGTCTAGTTCGAGACTCCTTTAGTGTGCAGTCTAGTTCGAGTCTCCTTTAGTGTGCAGTCTAGTTCGAGACTCCTTTAGTGTGCAGTCTAGTTCAAGACTCCTTTATTGTGCAGTCTAGTTCAAGTCTCCTTTAGTGTGCAGTCTAGTTCAAGTCTCCTTTAGTGAACAGTCTAGTTCGAGACTCCTTTAGTGAACAGTCTAGCTTGAGACTCCTTTAGTGAGCAGTCTAGTTCGAGACTCCTTTAGTGTGCAGTCTAGTTCAAGTCTCCTTTAGTGTGCAGTCTAGTTCGAGACTCCTTTAGTGTGCAGTCTAGTTCAAGTCTCCTTTAGTGTGCAGTCTAGTTCAAGACTCCTTTAGTGAGCAGTCTAGTTCAAGACTCCTTTAGTGTGCAGTCTAGTTCGAGTCTCCTTTATTGTGCAGTCTAGTTCAAGACTCCTTTATTGTGCAGTCTAGTTCAAGTCTCCTTTAGTGTGCAGTCTAGTTCAAGTCTCCTTTAGTGTGCAGTCTAGTTCGAGACTCCTTTAGTTTGCAGTCTAGTTCAAAACTCCTTTAGTGTGCAGTCTAGTTCGAGACTCCTTTAGTGTGCAGTCTAGTTTAAGACTCCTTTAGTGAACAGTCTAGTTCGAGACTCCTTTAGTGTGCAGTCTAGTTCGAGACTCCTTTAGTGTGCAGTCTAGTTCGAGACTCCTTTAGTGTGCAGTCTAGTTCGAGACTCCTTTAGTGTGCAGTCTAGTTCGAGACTCCTTTAGTGTGCAGTCTAGTTCAAGTCTCCTTTAGTGTGCAGTCTTCAAGACTCCTTTAGTGTGCAGTCTAGTTCGAGACTCCTTTAGTGTGCAGTCTAGTTCGAGACTCCTTTAGTGTGCAGTCTAGTTCAAGTCTCCTTTAGTGAACAGTCTAGTTCGAGACTCCTTTAGTGTGCAGTCTAGTTCAAGTCTCCTTTAGTGAGCAGTCTAGTTCAAGTCTCCTTTAGTGAGCAGTCTAGTTCAAGTCTCCTTTAGTGAGCAGTCTAGTTCGAGTCTCCTTTAGTGTGCAGTCTAGTTTGAGACTCCTTTAGTGTGCAGTCTAGCTTGAGACTCCTCTAGTGTGCAGTCTAGTTCGAGACTCCTTTAGTGTGCAGTCTAGTTCGAGACTCCTTTAGTGTGCAGTCTAGTTCGAGACTCCTTTAGTGTGCAGTCTAGTTCGAGACTCCTTTGTGTTTAGCCTAGTTCGAGACTCCTTTAGTGTGCAGTCTAGTTCGAGACTCCTTTAGTGAGCAGTCTAGTTCAAGACTCCTTTAGTGTGCAGTATAGTTCGAGACTCCTTTAGTGTGCAGTCTAGTTCAAGTCTCCTTTAGTGAGCAGTCTAGTTCAAGACTCCTTTAGTGTGCAGTATAGTTCGAGACTCCTTTAGTGTGCAGTCTAGTTCAAGTCTCCTTTAGTGAACAGTCTAGTTCAAGACGCCTTTAGTGTGCAGTCTAGTTTGAGACTCCTTTAGTGTGCAGTCTAGTTCGAGACTCCTTTAGTGTGCAGTCTAGTTCGAGACTCCTTTAGTGTGCAGTCTAGTTCAAGTCTCCTTTAGTGTGCAGTCTAGTTCAAGTCTCCTTTAGTGAACAGTCTAGTTCAAGACTCCTTTAGTGTGCAGTCTTCAAGACTCCTTTAGTGTGCAGTCTAGTTCGAGACTCCTTTAGTGTGCAGTCTAGTTCGAGACTCCTTTAGTGTGCAGTCTAGTTCGAGACTCCGTTAGTGTGCAGTCTAGTTCCTTTAGTGTGCAGTCTAGTTCAAGACTCCTTTACTGTGCAGTCTAGTTCGAGACTCCTTTAGTGTGCAGTCTAGTTCGAGACTCCTTTAGTGTGCAGTCTAGTT
Organism: Vimba vimba; assembly: GCA_022828995.1. Taxonomy (NCBI): domain Eukaryota; kingdom Metazoa; phylum Chordata; class Actinopteri; order Cypriniformes; family Leuciscidae; genus Vimba; species Vimba vimba. The sequence goes on along the minus strand of CM040817.1, from coordinate 63,637,844 downwards.
CAAGTCTCCTTTAGTGTGCAGTCTAGTTCAAGTCTCCTTTAGTGTGCAGTCTAGTTCAAGTCTCCTTTAGTGAACAGTCTAGTTCGAGACTCCTTTAGTGAACAGTCTAGCTTGAGACTCCTTTAGTGAGCAGTCTAGTTCGAGACTCCTTTAGTGTGCAGTCTAGTTCAAGTCTCCTTTAGTGTGCAGTCTAGTTCGAGACTCCTTTAGTGTGCAGTCTAGTTCAAGTCTCCTTTAGTGTGCAGTCTAGTTCGAGACTCCTTTAGTGTGCAGTCTAGTTCAAGACTCCTTTAGTGTGCAGTCTAGTTCAAGTCTCCTTTAGTGAACAGTCTAGTTCGAGACTCCTTTAGTGAACAGTCTAGTTCGAGACTCCTTTAGTGAACAGTCTAGCTTGAGACTCCTTTAGTGAGCAGTCTATTTCAAGACTCCTTTATTGTGCAGTCTAGTTCAAGACTCCTTTAGTGTGCAGTCTAGTTCGAGACTCCTTTAGTGTGCAGTCTAGTTCGAGACTCCTTTAGTGTGCAGTCTAGTTCAAGTCTCCTTTAGTGTGCAGTCTAGTTCAAGTCTCCTTTAGTGTGCAGTCTAGTTCAAGTCTCCTTTAGTGAACAGTCTAGTTCGAGACTCCTTTAGTGAACAGTCTAGCTTGAGACTCCTTTAGTGAGCAGTCTAGTTCGAGACTCCTTTAGTGTGCAGTCTAGTTCAAGTCTCCTTTAGTGTGCAGTCTAGTTCGAGACTCCTTTAGTGTGCAGTCTAGTTCAAGACTCCTTTAGTGTGCAGTCTAGTTCAAGTCTCCTTTAGTGAACAGTCTAGTTCGAGACTCCTTTAGTGAACAGTCTAGTTCGAGACTCCTTTAGTGAACAGTCTAGCTTGAGACTCCTTTAGTGAGCAGTCTAGTTCGAGACTCCTTTAGTGTGCAGTCTAGTTCAAGTCTCCTTTAGTGTGCAGTCTAGTTCGAGACTCCTTTAGTGTGCAGTCTAGTTCGAGACTCCGTTAGTGTGCAGTCTAGTTCCTTTAGTGAACAGTCTAGTTCGAGACTCCTTTAGTGAGCAGTCTAGTTCGAGACTCCTTTAGTGTGCAGTCTAGTTCGAGACTCCTTTAGTGAGCAGTCTAGTTCAAGACTTCTTTAGTGAACAGTCTAGTTCAAGACTACTTTAGTGAGCAGTCTAGTTCAAGACTCCTTTAGTGAGCAGTCTAGTTCAAGACTCCTTTATTGAACAGTCTAGTTCGAGACTCCTTTAGTGTGCAGTCTAGTTCGAGACTCCTTTAGTGTGCAGTCTAGTTCGAGACTCCTTTAGTGTGCAGTCTAGTTCGAGACTCCTTTAGTGTGCAGTCTAGTTCGAGACTCCTTTAGTGAGCAGTCTAGTTCAAGACTCCTTTAGTGAGCAGTCTAGTTCGAGACTCCTTTAGTGAGCAGTCTAGTTCGAGACTCCTTTAGTGTGCAGTCTAGTTCAAGTCTCCTTTAGTGTGCAGTCTAGTTCGAGACTCCTTTAGTGTGCAGTCTAGTTCAAGTCTCCTTTAGTGTGCAGTCTAGTTCGAGTCTCCTTTAGTGTGCAGTCTAGTAGTTCAAGACTCCTTTAGTGTGCAGTCTAGTTCAAGACTCCTTTAGTGAGCAGTCTAGTTCAAGACTCCTTTAGTGAGCAGTCTAGTTCGAGACTCCTTTATTGAACAGTCTAGTTCGAGACTCCTTTAGTGTGCAGTCTAGTTCGAGACTCCTTTAGTGTGCAGTCTAGTTCGAGACTCCTTTAGTGTGCAGTCTAGTTCGAGACTCCTTTAGTGTGCAGTCTAGTTCGAGACTCCTTTAGTGAGCAGTCTAGTTCAAGACTCCTTTAGTGAGCAGTCTAGTTCGAGACTCCTTTAGTGAGCAGTCTAGTTCGAGTCTCCTTTAGTGAGCAGTCTAGTTCGAGACTCCTTTAGTGTGCAGTCTAGTTCGAGACTCCTTTAGTGTGCAGTCTAGTTCGAGACTCCTTTAGTGTGCAGTCTAGTTCAAGTCTCCTTTAGTGTGCAGTCTAGTTCGAGTCTCCTTTAGTGTGCAGTCTAGTAGTTCAAGACTCCTTTAGTGTGCAGTCTAGTTCAAGACTCCTTTAGTGTGCAGTCTAGTTCGAGACTCCTTTAGTGTGCAGTCTAGTTCGAGACTCCTTTAGTGTGCAGTCTAGTAGTTCAAGACTCCTTTAGTGTGCAGTCTAGTAGTTCAAGACTCCTTTAGTGTGCAGTCTAGTTCGAGACTCCTTTAGTGTGCAGTCTAGTTCGAGACTCCTTTAGTGAGCAGTCTAGTTCGAGACTCCTTTAGTGAGCAGTCTAGTTCGAGTCTCCTTTAGTGAGCAGTCTAGTTCGAGACTCCTTTAGTGTGCAGTCTAGTTCGAGACTCCTTTAGTGTGCAGTCTAGTTCGAGACTCCTTTAGTGTGCAGTCTAGTTCAAGTCTCCTTTAGTGTGCAGTCTAGTTCGAGTCTCCTTTAGTGTGCAGTCTAGTAGTTCAAGACTCCTTTAGTGTGCAGTCTAGTTCAAGACTCCTTTAGTGTGCAGTCTAGTAGTTCAAGACTCCTTTAGTGTGCAGTCTAGTAGTTCAAGACTCCTTTAGTGTGCAGTCTAGTTCGAGACTCCTTTAGTGTGCAGTCTAGTTCGAGACTCCTTTAGTGAGCAGTCTAGTTCAAGTCTCCTTTAGTGAGCAGTCTAGTTCAAGTCTCCTTTAGTGTGCAGTCTAGTTCAAGTCTCCTTTAGTGAGCAGTCTAGTTCAAGACTCCTTTAGTGTGCAGTCTAGTTCGAGACTCCTTTAGTGTGCAGTCTAGTTCGAGACTCCTTTAGTGTGCAGTCTAGTTCGAGACTCCTTTAGTGTGCAGTCTAGTTCGAGACTCCTTTAGTGAGCAGTCTAGTTCGAGACTCCTTTAGTGAGCAGTCTAGTTCGAGACTCCTTTAGTGTGCAGTCTAGTTCGAGACTCCTTTAGTGTGCAGTCTAGTTCGAGACTCCTTTAGTGTGCAGTCTAGTTCGAGACTCCTTTAGTGTGCAGTCTAGTTCGAGACTCCTTTAGTGTGCAGTCTAGTTCGAGACTCCTTTAGTGAGCAGTCTAGTTCGAGACTCCTTTAGTGAGCAGTCTAGTTCAAGACTCCTTTAGTGAACAGTCTAGTTCAAGACTCCTTTAGTGAGCAGTCTAGTTCAAGACTCCTTTAGTGTGCAGTCTAGTTCGAGACTCCTTTAGTGAGCAGTCTAGTTCAAGACTCCTTTAGTGAGCAGTCTAGTTCAAGACTCCTTTAGTGAGCAGTCTAGTTCAAGACTCCTTTAGTGTGCAGTCTAGTTTGAGACTCCTTTAGTGTGCAGTCTAGTTCGAGACTCCTTTAGTGTGCAGTCTAGTTCGAGACTCCTTTAGTGAGCAGTCTAGTTCAAGACTCCTTTAGTGAACAGTCTAGTTCAAGACTCCTTTAGTGAGCAGTCTAGTTCAAGACTCCTTTAGTGAGCAGTCTAGTTCAAGACTCCTTTAGTGAACAGTCTAGTTCGAGACTCCTTTAGTGAGCAGTCTAGTTCAAGACTCCTTTAGTGTGCAGTCTAGTTCGAGACTCCTTTAGTGAGCAGTCTAGTTCGAGACTCCTTTAGTGTGCAGTCTAGTTCGAGACTCCTTTAGTGAACAGTCTAGTTCAAGACTCCTTTAGTGTGCAGTCTAGTTCGAGACTCCTTTAGTGTGCAGTCTAGTTCAAGTCTCCTTTAGTGTGCAGTCTAGTTCAAGTCTCCTTTAGTGAGCAGTCTAGTTCAAGTCTCCTTTAGTGTTCGAGAGAACAAGAATACACATTAAAACCTTAAAAATACCTTCTTTAATCGTTTAACCATTTTGTAATATTTGGTTTATTTACCGTGAGACACAAAAGGCGTTTTCTCCTATAGACCCATAATACACTAAAACACAACATAAATTTACAAAAGAAATCAATTTTATTATCTTAATGTGATCCAAATCTTTAGAATCCATATGTTGTTTGTAAGAAACAGATCCAAATTCAGCCCTTTATCCAGTGATCTTCATCTCCATTTCTCGGCAGAGACCGTAAACGTCAAATCCCGGCATCCCGCGCTTGTGGTGAATTCAAATTCAAAAATTGCGCCCGAAGCGTTACGACATGTTTTACGGCAGTGATATCAAACGCTCATTGGCTCTCGCATGCGTCGTCACAGATTGCGACATGCCATTTTTAAGTTGGTGTACTACATTTGAAATGGAGAAGCGTGCGCGCCTTCACAGAGCGAACAGCGAACCGAAACCGGATTAACATTTTCATGGATTAATAACTTAAATTCTGCTCTGTAACGTTACCTCATAAAAAAATATTATAACTTTATACTACCAGAGAGGACTGCGACACATCGTCATGTGAACGACTTTTGGTACCGGTTTTGACATTTTCTCAATAAATAAATGATTGTGATTGTCTGTCTGCTGTTTTAAGTTACTGCTATAATTGTAGACTACATAGTTTTAAGAAATTGTTAGGTTTAGGGGTAGGGGTAGGATTAGTGGCTCAAACTATCTTTTAAAACTGCCATTTCCCTACACATATCTGTCCATTACGTTTATCCTTTTAATATTGTCTATAACATGGGTATGTTTAGGTGTGGGAGTAGGGTTAAGGGATCTTACATTTATCATCTATAAAATGGTAAAAGGGAAATTATACAGATATCTTTATGATATGAAATATTCGTAAATAGTTTAACGTACGTTTTTTAGCTGTAAAATCGTAATAATGTTATGTTTAAACATTGCAGATACGTCCATATTATACGTTTCAGCATATATTCAAACGTACAAAAAAAGTACGCTTTCTATCTTTGAAAATTACGTATACCTGCGTATTAACAATGAGACCACAGGCTGTAACTTTACTGCTTTATTCTGAAACGGTATAAACCAGTTAAATCAACAGCTGGAAAGAGCTGAGAAGGAATTCAGTACATACACCATGAACTTTATTTTAAGTGCCTGTATATCTGAAAACTCTTTACAAAACCATAAAGCTGTTTTACAATTTCATGATATCGAGTCACATCAGTAGCTTTATACGTTAAAAGGTGACTCTTTACCCCAAAAGAGATCAAGCTGTTTGTGAAACATTTTTTTTTAAACAGCTTTATGGTTTTTAACTGGTTTATACCGTTTAAGAATAAAGCAGTACAGTTAAGATCAAAGTCCATTTGTGTCCACACAGTACATTGTTTGCAAAGGCTTGAACTTTCATGCTCATATTCATGTCATTTCACAGTTATGCCACATTGTTCATCAGTGTTTCAAAGCACCGACGAGTCACCACTTTAGTTGAGGGGCCACACACATGATGAAGTCATAGATAAATAATGCTTAGTTAATGATGACTACAGTATTTGAATGCCAACAGAATTCGTATATTATGTGCTGTGATTGGCCAATTTGGGGGTCTGTCCATTCACCTGCAGGCTATGAAGAAGACATGAACATGCTGGATAATTCAGATCATAATGAAAACACATTGTTCATCAGTGTTTCAAAGCACCAAGTCACCACTTTAGTTGAGGGGCCACACACATGATGAAGTCATAGATAAATAATGCTTAGTTAATGATGACTAGTATTTGAATACTATTCTGCTTCTACATCAATGAGAGGTACTGTAACACCGTTACTGTTCGAGAGGAAATTTGTACTCCGGATCTCGAGCTACTCTCTATCTCTCTTCGCCCCTTCTATCTTCCAAGGGAGTTTCCCCAGCTTTTCTTCACCCTGGTGTATATACACCCGCGCGCAAACGCCTCCACAGCCGCTCACTTAATCTCAGAAGTGACTAACAGACTCGATGCGATATCACCCGATGCTCCTAAATTTATTATGGGAGATTTTAACCATTGCCAGATTCACAAGACACTAAAAACTTACGAGCAGTATATCACCTGCGCAACAACTAAGAACAACACTACTCTTGACCTGTGCCTAGGCTCAGTACCTGGCGCTTTTAAATCTATGCCCAAGCCTGCTTTTGGAGCATCGTACCATAACAGTGTCCTCCTGATACCTACTTATAGTCCCATCTGCAAGCAACAGGAGAAGACTGTAAAAACAGTGAAATGCTGGACAGAAAATAGCATTGCCAGCTTACAGGCATGTTTTTAATGTACAGACTGGGACGTGTTTTACAGCTCCTGCAATGATTTAAATGAACTAACACAAACTGTGACATCTTATATATCTTTCTGTGTAGACAGTAATATCCCATGTAAAAACATAACAATATTCCCTAACAACAAACCATGGGTTACTAAAGAATTAAAGAGCATTCTAAATAAAAAGAAACGTATTTTTTATACAGGGAGTAGCCAGGAAAAGAAAGAAATTAATAGAGAAGTAAGGAATGGGATAAGGAAAGCAAAAAGGGCATATAAGGATAAGATAGAGCACAAGTATAGTAGTGGAGACCTTCGGGCAGCTTGGAGGGGAATTAAAGAAATGTCCTCAGTCACCCAGGGAAATGGAGACAGTAGGAAACCTATAACAATTACGGGGACAATTGATGCTAATCTCCCGAATGCTTTTAATACTTTTTATTCTCGCTTCGAAAAAAATGACCCTTCTAGAAACGTTACTTGTATAGGAGAAACAATATTGTCTCAAAATGAGATCACTATCAGTCAAGAGTGCGTTAGGGACCATCTGAAGAGAGTAAATATAAGGAAGGCACCTGGCCCTGATTTGCTTTGCGGGCGGACACTTCGCTATTGTGCTGATCAACTGAGCAGCGTATTCCAGCACATCTTTCAGATGTCACTGAAGTGGAGTGTGGTACCCACTCTTTGGAAATCATCCATAGTGATTCCAGTTCCTAAAAAGATTAGCAAACCAGGGACACTAAACGATTTTAGGCCTGTTGCTTTAACTTCGTTAATTATGAAGGTATTTGAAAAAATTATTAAACATTTAGTGCAAACATCTATAGAGGAGAGATTAGATCCCCTGCAATTCGCTTATCAAACAGGGAGGGGAGTGGAAGACACAAAGCTGTTTATCTTGAACAGCATATACAAGCACTTAGATAAACCAAAATCACATGCAAGGCTTCTGTTTGCAGATTTTTCATCAGCTTTTAATACAGTACAACCATATATTTTAATTAACAAGCTGTTAAGTGATTTCAACCTGCCTCATCAACTTGTTTCATGGATTTTAGATTTTTTAACTGCCAGAGAACAGAGGGTAGCAGTAAATGGCAATCTATCAGATCCCTTACTGCTCTCTACAGGACTACCTCAAGGGTATGTCCTTTCACCTCTTTTTTTTATTATGTACACAAATGATTGTAGAAGTACCCAGGAGAACAGCTACCTGGTTAAATTTTCCGACGACACTGTGTTGCTGTCACTATTACAAAGTCCAGTATCGGATCATGGAAATGCTCTAAATGAATTCAACTCATGGTGTGATAACCATTGTTTAGAACTAAATGTATCTAAAACTAAAGAAATAATGATTGACTTCAGGAGAAATCGAGATAGTGTTTTTGAGAGCACTATACATAATGCAAAGGTTGAAATTGTCTCCTCATATAAATACTTGGGCACTGTCTTTGATGAACATCTTAGATTTGATCTTAACAGCGCTACCATTGCAAAGAAAGGGCAACAGAGAATTCACCTTCTTCGTAAATTAAATACTTTCTCCGTCTCGCCGGTCATTCTGTGCAGATTTTATCAGTCTTTTATTGAGAGTCTTTTAAATTTTTCTTTTATCTGCTGGTTTCATAATTTGAGCATCAAAGACAGGAATAGCCTGAATAACATTGTAAAGATTTGCTCTAAAATTATCGGTGTAAAACAGAGAGACTTAAATGTCTTTTGTAACCAGCAAATACTGCGGAAGGCAAAGAGCATCCTGGCTGCTCCAGGTCATGCTTTGGCAGGTGAATTCTCTCTGCTGCCTTCTGGGCGTCGTTACGCGCTCCCGGTATGTAAGACGAATCGCCATTCTAAATCTTTCATTCCTTATGCGATTAAACTTTTAAATTCCGCATAGAGTTCCTGGAGAAGGGAAAAATTGCACATGCTGATAAATACTGTGTACTGCTGTACGTTATGTGTGTGTGTGTGTGATGGACTGATGGACTTTGTTACTTGTGTGAATAATGCGTGTGATTTGTATTATTTATTGTTATTTACATGCTGCTCTTAACCAATTGCCCCTTGTGGGATTAATAAAGTTGATTGAATTGGAATTGAATTGAATTGAATGCCAACAGAATTCGTATAATATGTGCTGTGATTGGCCAGTTTTGGGGTCTGTCCATTTACCTGCAGGCTATGAAGAAGACATGAACATGCTGGATAACTCAGATCATAATGAAAACACATTGTTCATCAGTGTTTCAAAGCACCAAGTCACCACTTTAGTTGAGGGGCCACACACATGATGAAGTCATTGATAGATAATGCTTAGTTAATGATGACTACTGTATTTGAATGCCAACAGAATTTGTGTGTTATGAGCTGTGATTGGCCAATTTTGGGGTCTGTCCATTTACCTGCAGGCTATGAAGAAGACATGAACATGCTGGATAACTCAGATCATAATTCAGAAAAAAAGTTCTCACATTAATTGATATACTGTTCTAGCCTGTATGCATGCATTAGATAATGTGGATTTTTGTACATTCCTTTAATAATTCGAAGAGTCTTGCATGCATGAATTAATACTTTTTATGCATGAATTCATGATGATTCATGTCCCATAACCATAGCTGTATCCACAATGGGTGGTAAAGACCAATTTTTTTTTTGTGAACAAAGAAAACATTATGATCATGCGTAATAAATCATAATTCATGATGATGTACTCATCTTAGTTAATGTTTTAATTAAGGTGTTGTTCATCCATGAAGTCATGAATGAAAAACGTTGAACTCGTGTTAGTTCCTGATGATTCATGAGATATTAATGCAAGAATGAATGCATATTTCATGCATGAATTTATACATGAATTCATGATAATTCATGTACCCTTACCGTAAAGTGTTACCCAGATTAATCATGATTTAATTCACACAGATAATCATTTAATTCACACAGATAATCATGATTTAATTTAATCTTTGAATATGCCTCTGTTCATGTCTTGCAAAATGATATTGAGAAACTTGGTTTGTCTTTGGCTGAGTCATCATACAAGCACACATTCTGAGGGGGGAGGCATATTCATACCTACCTTAGTTTAGTTTAGTTTTTTATAAAGCACATTTCTACAGCCAATGACCACGCTAGTCACTCATCTGTGTATGCTGTGCAGCTGCACTGCGTTTAAAAAAAAAATGGCTTCAGTATTCTCAAGAAAAGGAGTTTTCCCATAGCCTTACGCAATACGGTTTTCACCACAGCACTAACTTGTTTTGCAAAATTCAACTCGCAGTCAAAAATACACCCCAAAAAAACCAACAACATCAGTTCTCTTTCATAGGTTCACTCAACGCTGCGGATAGCGCAGTGGGATATTCTCTGAATGTGCTGATTGTCTGAAGCCCTATAGAATCACGCCAATTCATTGGCTGATGGCGCCCGCGCAATCTGGCTCCGCCCCGACGCGCTTACGTCGCATCATCACATATTTGCGCGCGCCATCTGCTCCAATTTTCTCTGCCTTCAGAACGAAGCGGTCACGTTTGCCCTTCGCTCGTGATTTTTCTGAGCTTGAAATTTCAACTTCTGGATTATTCTCGGCGCTTCTGCGACTGTTCAAGCGGAACTCTGTTTCTCCTTACGGTGAAGTGCCATGGAATACCGACGCTGTACCCCGCCATGTGCTCGTTACATCGCTAACGACGACCCACACAGTAAGTGTGTTAAATGTTTGGGCTTTTCACATGCGCGCGAGGCAGTCATAGGATCGTCTAAATGCAAATTCTGTGAAAATTTGTTGCTCAAAACCCTCAAATCGCGGCTCGCGGTTTTTGAGAGGGAATCCTTCGTCTCCCCCTGTCGCGCTCCCGAGGCCTCTCGAGGATCCGCGACTTGGGGTTCGGATGTAGAGCTTGAGGATGTGGAGTTCGAGCAGACGAGCCCCGCTCTTTCTCTCCCTCCCTCCCCTCGGCACGCCAGTCGAATTTTCGCACGATTATTTGCGCCCCAGCCCGAGAGCACGCGACGCGGTTTCTTTCGGGCTGGAGGATGTACTTTTTACCGAGGCCTCCGACTCCGAGGATTTCGGGCCTACTCTCGCCGACGAGGTTATCCCGCCGAGCGGCCAGGAAGCGCGGCCTACTGCGGCCTACGCGGAGCTCGTTGACGTACTTTCGCGCGCTACGGAGAAGCTCGCAATTGATTGGCCCGACGAGCCCCGCGAATCTCAGTCGTCGAAACTCGACGAGAGACTTCTCAGTGGCCCTAATTCTAGGCCTCAACGGAGAAAGCTGCCATTTTTCAGTGATCTGCATCACGAGATTTCCAGATCCTGGAAGCAGCCTTTCTCTGCGCGCCTCACTAATGCGGCAGCTGCTGATTTCACCAACCTAGTGGGTTCTGTGGAACAGGGCTATTCCGCCATTCCGGCGATTGAGGAGACTTTAGCCGACCATCTTGCTCCGTCGTCTGCGCCGTCCTGGAAGTCGCGCCCCCTCCTCCCCTCTAAAGCATGTAGGACTACTTCCTCTCTCATTGGAAAATCCTACATGGCGGCTGGGCAGGCAGGCATGACCCTGCACACTATGGCCATTCTTCAGGCCTACCAAGCGGACGTCCTGAAGGAAATGGACGAGGGCGATGGCGTGACCCCTGAAGCGGTCAAGGAGCTTCGTAAGGCTACGGATTTAGCCTTAAGAGCCACCAAACATACCGCACGCACTATAGGTCGCTCTATGGCTGGTTCTGTTGCGGTGGAGTGCCACTTGTGGCTTAATCTCACGGAGATCCGTGACAAGGAGAACGTTTTCCTCTTGGACGCCCCCATTTCTCAAACAGGGTTGTTTGGTGAGGCGGTCAACACGGTGGTTGAGAAATTCCGCTCCTCCAAATCCCAATCGGCTGCGTTCAGACAGTTCATGCCCAGGAGGGCTAGGGAACCTTCTGCTCCCTCCCCTGTTCGACCCAGAGAATGTCCCTCTCATAGACCGGAGTTCTTTAACAGGAGGAGCGAACCGGTGCATCCCCCACCTAACACGGTTTGGGGAGCCCGTGGTCGCCCGTTTCCCCGTCAACGGCCTCATAAGCGCCTCCAGATGAAGCGGTCCGACAAACCGACCGCTCCGGCGGCCCAGAGCCGTTCCTGACCCTCGGGTCGGAAAAAGGAGAGCTCCTCTGCTTCCTCAAAGTTGGGACAGACCGCGCAAGCGTTTCTGCCCACCTCCCAGCTCTCCTTTCCTTGCCCTGTCACCTTCGCCTCTCAGAGTGTCTCGAAGTGCAGGCCATTTTTCACCATCTCTACTCAGCCCGGCGCGGGAGGAAGGAGACGCTTTTTGCTTTCTCCCCTCACCCCCGACACTCTCTATAACTGCCGGTCGCATCCTCGGAGGCACTTTTCGCTTTCCTCCGGAGCAGGCGGACCTGGTCACCATTACCCCAGCATCGATGCCTCCCATCACGTGCCAGGACGCCAAGGGCTCTCCTGCACAGTCAACTTCTCTACCCCACGTATGTCAACACGGCACCCTCACTCAGGTATGTCGTCTGCATTACAACATCCCTCTTCCTCTTTCACATTTCTTTCAAGAGTGGGATCGCTTACCAGGGGTATCATCTTGGGTTCTTCGCACAGTTCGGTTCGGCTACACTCTTCAGTTTTGCCGCAATCCCCCCTGTTTCAATGGGGTCTTTCCTACTGTAGTAGACAGCGCCACTCAGGCTTCTGTACTTCAGCAGGAAATTTCATCCCTCCTTCTCAAAGGAGCAATAGAGGAGGTTCCTTCAGGGAAAACCGAACGGGGCTTTTACAGCCGTTATTTCCTGGTCCCGAAGAAGGGCGGCGGTTTGCGTCCCATACTGGACCTCCGCCGACTGAACTTCTCCCTTTACAAAGGGAAATTCAAGATGTTGACGCTGAAAGCTATCATATCTCAGATTCGGCCAGGGGATTGGTTCGTGACAGTAGACCTAAAGGATGCTTACTTTCACATCCAGGTTGTACGGCGACACAGGCAGTTCCTCAGGTTCGCCTTTGGAGAAAGAGCGTTCCAGTACAGGGTCCTTCCCTTCGGCCTCGCTCTGGCCCCGAGGACATTCACGAAGTGTATGGATGCAGCTCTGGCCCCATTGAGGCTCCAGGGCATCCGTATTCTAAATTACCTGGACGATTGGCTCATTTTAGCCCAGTCCAGGGAGCTAGTGACCCACCACAGAGACATCGTCTTGAGTCATATCCAGTCTCTCGGTTTGAGGTTGAACTCGGAGAAGAGTGTTCTTGCTCCGGCTCAAAGCACCGTTTTCTTGTGAGTGAACATGGATTCCGTTCTCATGCAGGCCCGCTTGGCTCCTGCGCGGATTTCCAGTCTAATGACATGCGTGGCCCGTTTTTCGCTAGGCCATCATGTGTCTGTGGGCACTTGCCACAGGATGCTGGGCCTAATGGCCGCAGCCTCCTCCGTGCTACCGCTGGGCCTGCTCCACATGAGACCCTTCATGTGGTGGATGAAGCTCTCAGGGGTTCGGCCCTCCGGGCCAACCCTTCGCCTACTGAAGGTATCGCGCAGTTGCTTTCAAGCCCGATCAGTTTGGCGGGACCCTCTTTTTCTTCGGAAAGGGGTCAGCATGGGTGCGGTATTTCGTCGCCAGATGATTACGACGGATGCCTCTCTCACCGGCTGGGGAGCAGTTTTCGAGGGCAGACCAGCGTGTGGGGTCTGGACTGGCGAGACTCTCTTGGCACATAAACTGCCTGGAGTTAAGAGCCGTTTTTCTGGCTCTGCATCATTTTCTCCCTCTTCTGGAGGGACACCATGTAATTGTCTGAACAGACAACATGGCAGTGGTGTCTCATGTGAACCGGCAGGGGGGTTCTCGGTCGCGCACCGTAGACAGGCATGCGCGTCACCTTCTTCTGTGGTCTCAGAGCAGATTCCTATCTCTGAGAGCAGTTCATGTCCCTGGGGTTCTGAACCTCGCAGCAGATTTTCTGTCGAGGCAGAAACTCAGATCGGGAGAATGGATGTTGAACCGCCAGATGGTGGCCCTGATCTGGGAGGTTTTCGGAGAAGCGGAAGTGGACCTCTTTGCATCTCAAGAGTCGTCCCAATGCCCGCTTTGGTTCTCCCTGAGTCCCCCGGCTCCATTAGGGATAGATGCGTTCGCTCAACCTTGGCCAACGCAGAAACTCTATGCCTTCCCGCCCATCAAACTGATCCAGGCGGTCTTGGCCAGAGTGAGGGAGAGCGGAGTCCGCCTCCTCCTGGTAGCTCCGTTCTGGCCGTCTCAGCCATGGTTTTCGGAGCTAATTCCTCTGCTGGAATCTTCCCCCTGGAAGATCCCGGTCAGGGAAGACCTGCTGTCCCAGCTGCAGGGCAGGATATGGCATCCTCGCCCAGACATGTGGAAGCTGTATGTTTGGCCGATCAGAGGCCGTTAGCATTAAGTTCTGATCTCCCAACTGACGTTCAGGAGACCATTGCGAGTGCTAGAGCCCCTTCTACAAGGAGGCTATATTCCTCCAAATGGAAGGTTTTTGAGACATGGTGCTTAGCACATGATAGGAGCCCAGTTAACTGCCCTGTTGGTTCAGTACTGGAATTCCTGCAGGAGAAGTTTGCTTCTGGAGCAGCTGCTACCACTCTCAGAGTTTATGTCGCAGCTATTGCAGCACATAGGGAATCAGACGAGATTCCCCTGGGGAAACTAAGGTTAGTTTAGG